>VWZV01017135.1:715659-777328 GCA_013397155.1 Irena cyanogastra | reverse complement strand
AAAAAAAAAGAAGAAATATTAAAGTAAAAAGCCTCCCCAAAACTGGGAAACTCAAAGAGCCAGTTGACTATTTTGGCTGAGATGCAGCTCCTAGGAGGGCAGATCCTTGGCAGGGGCAGGCAGATTTCAATGAAGAATCCCTCTCTTGTGCACGAAGGATGGGGCCTGAACACGCGCACAGAGGACTCGGTGGCTCCTCTCCCGCTCAGCCTGCTCGCTCTGGCCGGCCCCTAGGCTGTCCTCGGGGTCTCACAGGTGCCCCCCACCCCAGGTTTTTTTGTTGTTGTTGTTGGGTTTTTTTGTTTGTTTTTTAGCTCTGTTGAGAACGATCCCTTTGACAACCCTGAAGCCTGGGTGCCCCTGTGCTGCAGCTGCTCAGCTCGGGGAGAGCCGGTGGCGTTCAGGCACCTGTTTGCTGTGCAGGCCGTGCCCTCAGCCACCTGCTTGGGGGTGTTCCACGGGACTCAGTCACCTACCAGGTGATGCCAGTTTCTTGTTTGTTCTCTTTTCTTGTTTTAGTGCTTATCCCACTGGTCTGGCCTGAAGCTGGGTTGAATTTCTGCTCTGCTGCAAGGCATGACCGAGCTGCAGGCTCTTACCCCAGGGCTGAACTGGCCCCTCTGTTCGTCCCTAATGCCCTCAGACACATTGGGGCCTTTCTCCGCCGCGCATTTGTAGCTCCCGTTGACGCTAATGGGTGTGACATGTGTCTATGCAGGGAGAATGGCCCCCATTGACTGCGGCAGCTCCCCGGCCTCGAGCGGTGCTCGTCACTTGATTAAGCCAAACTAATGAGGCACGACCGGGGCCAATGGGAATGTGTGGGACTGAGGCATTGCAAAAGCTGGTGGAAACCTGCAGCTTTACTGGGGGCTGGGTTTTGTTATGCCAGGCAAAGTCACGGGATGCCATGGGATGGAGTGTGCGGGAACAGGTGCTGTCACACAGAATGAGCACTGCAGAGAGGTTCATGCTGCTGGTGACAGCACCCGAACCGCCCTCTTCAAGTGGTAATTACATGGGAGAGTGCCTTGTGTGCTTAGCAGGGTTTAAAACTAGGTTTGGTCTCGGCTCTTGCTCAGTGTCTCTCTACGTTCAGGGTCTGAATTTGGCCCTGAGGCTCTTTCTCTTGGGGATGTGCACAGGAGCATTTTTGGCTCTTCAGCAGACAGCCCAGTGTCCAAGGCAGGCAGCATCCTTTTCACCAACATTAAACAGCATTTCTTTGGGAAATGGGAAAGAAGGGGAAAACAGAGACACTGTAGGAAGTGTTTCTTGCAGGTTTCCTGCTCTGCAAGAAGAGTCCCCAGAGGCATAGCTTGTCCATGGGAGCTCTCCCTCCTGTGCACTGCTGGCCGCTGCTCCAAACGCAGAGCACGAGCTGTACTCACAAGAGGCTGGAGTAACATGGAGGGCTGGAGTCTCTTTTGCTTTGGCTGGGCCCAAAGCATCTAAACTGGGCCAGATGCAAGAATGCAAACTCCAGGCCTGTGCTTGGGAGTTCAGCGTGAGCACAACTGTGCTTGCGGAAAAACAGGTTGGCAGAAAAATCAGGAGACTGACACCTGAAGAACTGAGAGCGTGGACGTGGCCTCTATGAACAGAGACAGACCCCCATAAGGACACAAATGCTGCCTGCTGAACTGAGACCAGGAACTCTGGCCTTGCTGCAAAACACAGCACATCCAAACCACTGTGGTGCACTGTGCAATGTGAGGGCACAACCTGGTAGTCCAGGGCCAGACTACAAAAGCAGATAGGTCAGTTGTGGATTTTGAGAGAAAAAAAGCATTAAAAAACCTCTCACTTCTATTTAAAGATTTGCTGTTTTGGAGAGCCTGAGTGAGAAGTTGTCTGTACTTTCCCCTGTACTTTACCTGCTGGTACATTCCAGGTCAGAGGAGGTTTGTATTTTTGTCATATTGCAATACTTGCCTTTATGTAAGTGCTGCTAAGAATAAAATTAGCAGTGGGAGAAAAACATCAGTTTGATGTCTAAATTTGGAAAACTTGATGAATAACTCTATTAACTTCATTGTAGGGAGAGAAAAGAATAGCAATCTTTTGTTTAAAGAAAAGATAAAATAAATATGAAATAAGAGCTAATTGCCCTCTCTGGTTTTCTGAGGTGTGTTCTTACACACTCTCTTGTCCCCTTCAGAGGATATTTATGAATTGGCTCTGATCTGTGGGACTCTGGCTTGAGAAGATGTGGTCAGTTGGATCTGAGAGGCTTTGACATGATTGTCAAACGCTCTCAGTGTTTGTGAAGGGAGGGAGCAAAGGGGAAGTAGGGTTTGTCCCCTGGAGAAGGTGTCCTCCCAGAAGGCAAGTTCCTGCCAGGTGGTGGGCAGCAGTGCTGTCCTCGCTGGGCACAGCTCCAGCAGGCAGCCCCTGTGCCAGGACACCAATTAACCAGCAAGGAGCAGCACAGGGCAGGGAGAATGCCAGCCTAAAACTGCCCCAAGCACCACCAGTTCCTTCCTGTGCCTGCATCCCAGGCTGTGTGGGACTCTGTTCTCCACTCAAGCTCCATGGTGATCACAGCACACCCAAGAGTCTTTTGGCTTTGGCCAGAGCTCTGGGGGACACTGCCATCTGACCTTGCAGGCACCTCTTTCTACCTGCCCCAAAGTTTAGCACAAGGCAGTAAAGTCCCTATCACACACTATAGCATTTTATGGCAAGAACTGTCTCCTTTTGCCCAGTATCTCTGGCAGCTGTATCCATCACTTTTCTTGGCATATGCCACTTCTACCTTTATTGGTAAATTAGAGATTATTGATCAAGCAACTGAAGTTGAAAACAAAAGGTTAGAAATTAAAATATTATTAGTCAGATACTAGGCTAGTACAGTCCTTCTGGATCTTAAGAGGTGGATAATTTTCTGGTCATCTTGTTTGTTCACTCCTCTAAATCTTTCTGGAGTAAGAAGATGGCATGTAAATGTGAATGTCCTGTTTAGTTCTTCTTCCCAAGGGGCAGCCTTGGGTGCTTAACGACCATTTCTGTCTCTTCTTTTGTACTTAATTGGCTGGACATGGAGAGGAGGCAGTGCATAAACTCAGAAATATTGTTTATGTTCTTCCTGTAGCTGCTCTTTGGACACCTACAGGTCATTAATTCCTTTGTTTCCAGTCAACCTGCCAGGAGCAGCTCTGCTGCCCAGTGTGAGCTGTTCCCTTCGTGAGGGCTGCTGACCCATTCCCACTGAGCTGTGCTACCAGACGTGTTCAGGAGGGATCAGGACTCCTGGGACATCACTAGCTTTCTGCTGAGACTAGGAGAGATATAGGTGATATGGCAATAATGCAGATAACCAGAACTCTGTCTGTTTTCCCACCCTATCCTCCATATGCTGACAGGGTTATCTAAAAAAGTGATATTATTAATTTTGTGGGGACATCAGGCCTTGCTAGCAGGTGGATGCTGCTGCTGAAAAGGGAGTAAGAGCTACACTGTGACTACAGATCCATCACACAAAAGCCCAAAGCTGTTACTGCAACCTCCAAGAAACAGCCTCTGGTGATGGAAAGAAAATCAGCATCATCCTATGACACTGCTGTTCCTGTAGGTTGTGAGTTTAAAAGAAGGCAGGCTGAGGAAGGGAGTTTGGAAATCCCTGCTGATCAGGAGTGAGACTATTTTTCTCCTTTAAGAACATTTGCTCAGCTTTTTAATTTCCAGTGTTTCCAGTTGCCATATCAACCTGAGAAATTTGCCTGCCAATTGATGGCATATTTTTCAATGGAAGATTAAAAAACTTTGTTGCATCAGGTTCAGCATTTGTTTGCTAGGATTTCATTTTATGCTATTTTACTTCATTCCAGTATTTGCTTTCCAAGCCACGTTAGCAGATGACCAAGGATCCCCACGCTTCCTTTGCCCAGGCACATCTCAGGTTCAGGAGTCCATGTGCAGAAGTCTGGAGCCAGGTCAAAATACAGCCAACATCAGAAGCTGGGAGAAAGCCTGTAGGACACGTCCTACAGGTTGGGAAAGGCCACAAGCATCAACAGAACCACTCCGGCTGAAGGCAAGTAGCAGTTCCAGCTTTTTTGTTGCTCTGGAGAGCAGCTGCAGGAGGCAGAGTGGAGGGAAGGGAGGTTGCCTCTGGCTTTGCTGTTGAACAGTGTATTGATGTTCTGAGAACCTGCATCTGCATCCAGCACCACTCAGGTGGGGAAGGAGTCTGCACCCACTCCCAACAGTACCCAGAAATCCCTGTGTCCCCCCATCTGTTCACCCATGTTCCCTCTCCAGCCAATCCCTGGCCATGCACAGGTCACTGGTGCTAATGGGGACTAATCTGCCCCAGTGCAGATGAATCTGCAGGACTTTTCTGTGGTGAATATATTGTTTGTTTTGTTGTGGGCTTGTGGTGGTTTTTTTTTTTCTTTAAAAGAAATAAGAATGGAAAACAAGAAAGTCAAAAAGCCCTGAATCTTTACCTTTTTAAAGTGGAGACACCGCCACAGCAGGACATAATGGCTCGCTGTGGTGGTGGTGGTTTGCCTGAGAGCCTGGAGATTTATGTAATGAGAAACACAATTCCTGCAAAGAACATTGTTAAATCTTTTCAAAATTTCAGCTATAAGCTATTTTATTGCTAATAATATGGCTAGATTCTTCTTTTGAAGAATCTGGGAATGTTTGACAAGTGGGGAAAATGGAGAGGACTTGAGGCACCATAATCTGTATTTTCCATTTACCTTGCTTGAAGCTTGAACAACACATGTGCCACAAATGATTTGTTTATTCCTAAGCGCTCCCAAGGAGCCCAGTCTCCATTCTCAGGCATATAATGGCTATTCAAATGAAAGCTTTAATAGGTTGTTGCAGATCTGATACCAATGCAGTGAGAGAAAGAGATATGCAAATATTCAAAATTAAACAAACTAGCTTCTGCCCTTTGCCTTTGGAGGTGCAGTCTCAGATCTGGACAGTGTCACCAGTGCCATGAGCCTGCTGGACTCAGATCTCTGGAGAATAAGTTCGTTTTTCTCCTTTCCCCCCCCCCCCCCTACTTTGCCTTACAAAGCTTTCACTTGAAAGTGAAAGTTATTTTTCTTGAAATATTTTCTGTCTGTAGCACTCATGGGGAAGGAGAGCCCCAATGAGGGCTGAAATACACAACACATTCAGATTTGAGCCTGAGGAACTTTTTTGGGAAAAGCTCCTCTGTGCTGGTTTGTTCCACATCTTAAAACAAGGCCCTTAACCTCAATGCCTTCTTCTGAGCATTTCTTCAAGCTGTAGAAACAATTTTGGAAGAGTGACACAGACAAAAGTCCAATTAGGGGTTACACTCTAAATAAAATCTGTTTCTGCCCACACCACAAGACAAATCAGGGGCGTCACTGGTTCTTAACACCAGTTCTTCTGTTCCTTTTTTGCTCCATGTCTTGTGTGTATGAGTCAGGCCCCAAAGCCACTTCAAAAATGTAAAAATAACATGTCATCCACCTAATCATTGAAACTGTGCCAGCAGCTACTGTGTGCACTGAACAGCGGTGAAAAATAATAATTTTACATCAAGAACACCATAAAAGTTTTTCAGTGCCCTCCAGGTTCTTGTAAACTACTGTTATCTTGTCCAACCCTCAAGGCTTTTTGCACAATTATCAATTAGTTCTGTGGTTGGTTTTCAAAAAGGCAGTGCTGGAAACGGGGGCCATGCAGCAAATCACAGAGATGGAGGTGGAAGCGCAGCTGTGCCTTCTCCACAGGATGTCCATGCACACTTCGATTCTGCTCCTGGTTCAGGGCACAATCCCTGGAGCATCCCTGTACCTCTCTTGCCCTCCCATCTTCTGTGCTCTGATCACAAGAGCTTTGAGGCAAAACTTGCCTCTTGTTCCATCATTATTGCTGGTGTACCAAACTTTGTCAGCAATAAAATATCTCCAGAGATCTGCAAACATTTAGAAAACCCCTGAGCTACAGGGGTTCAGCTGAGGCTGCAGCTTCAGACATGAGGAGAGAGCCCTGTGCTCAGCAGAAGGTGTGAGGGGGATCTTGCCTTGGTTGGGGTCTTTGGAGAGTGTTCTGGCTGTAACAGGTACCAGAGTGTGTTGGAAGCAGTGTCGGAAGCGGGTTTGCACCTCAGAGATTTGAAGCTGTGTCTCACTCATGTTAACCAAGGCTGGACACCTCAGGCTTTCAGAGGGGAGGATCTGATGAGGGCAGATGAGGAAAAGGGCTTCAGAAAATAAATGCCCAACTTTAATTTTAATTCAACTAACCCATAACCCAGAAGGGAAAACCCCAATAGCCAAAATGATAGGGGAAAGGTCTTCCTTTCCAAATGTGAGCAATATCATACAGAAATGTTCCCCAAATCTGTGTTTTGTGAGATTGATTGGAGCTGTAGCTAAAACCTATATTTGAATGTGGCTAGACAGTGGAATTAAAGATGATCTCTGGCCATGTTTAAACATGAACTGGGCCACAAGCTACTTACAGGCTGTGGTTACAATAAAATAGAAAGGGGTGACTCACAGTGGGAGAGCACGAGGCTGGTGGGTTCCCATGCAATCTCCCTGTGCTCTGGGGGTGCCCAGGCTGCTCCTGGGGATCCTGAACACGCCCAGCTCCCCAGACACCTCCCTGGACACTTGCAGGCCATTGGTATTTCTGAAAGCCTGACTTAAAGCCTGAAGATGAGAAGTGTTTCTTTTGGCCTGTCGGCAGCACAAGTGAGAAGAAAGAATGGAGTTCTCCAGAGTTTTTCCAGAATTTGTGCCCAATTCAAACAGACTCATCCGGCTTCCTTGCAAGTGTGATTCCCAGATCACAACTAAGTGTAGCACAGACTTCCCTAACACCATCACCAATGGCATTCGTGTGCTGAAACAGATTTGTATTTTTCTAATTAAAAAATATTAATTAAAAGCTGATACATCTTGTGGGAAGCTCTTGATTTTGGCCCACCTAATTTTCAGTTTTATACATTTTTATTTGGTGAGCATTTCATAATATATTCTTTTAGAAAGAGGAGCACATTATTGTATAGGGGAAAATATATTAAGGATAAAATAATATTTAAGCATGAAACAAATCTGCATCTAACCAGTTTTTGTTTCTTTCAGACAGCCAATTTTCAGAAATTGAGATTACCAATTCTGGTCCTGTTTAAGACGTGAGAAACTGCAAAATTCTGAAATATCTGCAAGGTTGGAGAGCAGTTTTCCACTGAGCTCTCCTCAGATGAGATTGCAGAAATTCTTCTGTTTTCTCCTTCCTCCCTGGCTCTGCCACCAGGCAATTCTGTTCACACTGTTCTCCCAGACAAAATCTGAGCCAGGCTGAGATTTGTGCTGATGGTGAGTGCCTGCCTTTCTTCCTATTTTTCTTTCTTTAAATAAAACAATTTCCTAAGGCTTTGAAATGGGGCTGATAAAAAGCAGCTTTTAAAATGCATTTTAGTAAATAGTTTGAAACCAGACCATAAAGTCTCATAACTGCAGGTTTGCCCTTAATTATACCTCACTGACAGCCCATTTTCCTTCTCCTCTACAACCAGTCTCCTTTTTCTTTAAGAGCAAAACATATTGTAAGCTACTTTTGAAAGATTCGTGGAGTTTCACACAAATTCGACAATATCTGTAGGTAAACAGTGTCACCTAGTGGATAACCGGCATCTGTTTTCTCGAATTGTGGAAGAAGTTTGGCCGTGTGGATTTTCCATTTTGTCCTAGAAAAAAATATTATCTCAAATTGGAAGGAGCCCTGTACTGAGAAGTGGGATTGCTGCCAAATGGCTGCAAATCCAAAGCCGCAGGATTTGATGGCCAGCACTGAGTGGGACATTTGTCATGAGCATAGGCACAGATCCAGTCTCATCACCCGCTATAGAGGGGAAGAAAACTAATCTCCAGCTCAGTCCCTGAAGAGCAAAAGGTTATAGCAGCACATCCTTAAATATTTATTTCCTACATGTGTAAAGGTGTACTGGACTCCACATCATTTGCACCATCAGCTGCCCTTCTCCAAGCACAGGAGGCTATCAGGAGGGGTCTGCCATGTGATCAGCTGAGGTATCTGAGCAGTAAAAGTTTAAAAAAAACCCCAAAACTGCAAAGTCCTTGGGGTGGAAGATTTGGGAGAGAGTATTGAAAAGCAGGAGAAAGAGTATAAGCTCCATGGAGAAATCTCTCACCCTGAGAGAGTGGGATGATAACTTTGGGGATATGGTGGCAGGTATTTATGAGAAAAGCTTCCTAGAGAACGCAAGAGATAAGATAAGCCTTGGAGAGCCTTCTGAGTTAGAAGTAACAAGTTAGAAAATAAGGACATGATAAACAAGAGTAAAGTGCTCTGGAAGGAAGGATACACTCCTGAAGATTAAACTGAGACTGAATATCCTGAAGACCGCTTGCAGCACTTAGGTTTCTGCTTTCTAACTAACATTGCTGTCAGGATCCCTTGGAGTCAAGATGGATTTGAACCAGAGCACTGCAGGAAGAAATAAATGAAAACAGAATTGCAACAAAAATGGAAAAGAGCTCCTCAGAGTCAGGGCAATTCCTGGGGGAAAGAAAAAGGTAGAACTCAAGTAGCAAAGGTGATAACTCAGATAACTTGGTTTCTAAACAAATCAAAGTCTGTCATTCAGCTGGCATCATGCAGGTTGGGTGAGAAGTGGAGGGTTTATGTTCCACTCTCACTACCCATCCCCATTCTTCCTCCCCCTGTAAGGTCATCACTGCAGTTTGTAACAATTGCATTTGGGTTTTTTTCTGAAAATCCCACTGATACCCTACTCCTTTCCTTGCATTGGACAAGAATGTGAAGGAAAGCAAAAGCATGGTGCTAGAGATGGCTCTTCCATGTGCAAGAGGCAGCAGGTGGGAAAACCCAGGTGAAAATTTAGCATCTCCTTCACATGGACACAAGTTGTGGAGAAGAGCAGGATTACTCTATCACCAGTCTCCAGCAGGCTGCCTGCGAGTGTTCTCAGACTGAACATTTATAACCAGGTCTTGCATTGATGTGGCTTTGGTCAAAAGCAATAAGCCAGAGCATCTTGAGGAATGTATGTTGGAATTGTAGTTAAAATGATAAATGTCTTATTTTCATAGGTCAGGAAGCCTGAGCTCTAGCACTTCATTATCTTCCAAATAAGAGGAAAATAGTGATTGATTCTTAAGGCAGATTGTTCTGCTAAGCTTGTGTTTGGCCTATGTTTTCTTCATTTTTGTCACATGTCAAATGGATGGTCTGTCATTGTTCTGCAAAGGAAGGAAAGTGATTCTCATGTAAAGCTCAGAGGAGCTCTGTTTACAGGCAAGCTAAAACATGCTGCAAGTCAGGACATCTTCTTACCTGAGCATACACTGCGTTTCCAAAACAAACACTGGCATAACTGTATTTGCTCCATTTTGGGCAGTTTTCCTCCAAACTATTTCATGTTTCTTTTTTATACTGGTCTTAGACCAGTTCCCACTGACTGAATCAGTGGAAGGCCCCATCTTCTACTGGTCTTCACTGTGGGCATTGGCAGGTACAGACTTTGTGACATCACTTTGATTACTCTGTGCCTCAGTTTACTCCTCTGTTAATCTGAGCTCTACACTGACTTTCCCACAGTGCTTTTATTGTGGAGACCTCTGAGAAATTCTCTTACCTATCCTCTGTCAGACAGCCAAACCATTACTAAAGCAGACAGTTATCATATTTCCCTTTTCAAAGAGAAGGTGATAATAATTCCCTTGCTCAGTAAAGTATAAATGGAGAGTAATCCTGCTGAGTGATACTATGAGATGTAATAGCACTGTATGAGGTCAGAATGTTCCCATGTGAGATACAAGTGCAAAAAACAGTGAGTAAAATCAGTGAGTGATCCTTGACTAGGTCAAGGATCCCACTCCTGGGAACAACAGAAGGAAGAAATAGAAGTAGCACCTGGAAAATGCTGTCCTCATCAAGAGAGTCATCCTCCCCTGTAAATATCTGCTAACTCCAATATTATACAAATCATAATTTACTTATTCTGTGGAATCCTCTTTTGCTGGCTTAACTGGTTTAAGACTGACTGGCTGTAAACTCTAATTTGCCCTCTTGTTCCTTGGGGTGGGCTAGCAGGGTAGGAAATTAATGAGGCAGCCAGGAAGAGGTGGCACCACTTCTGTATGTGTACAACTGCAGTCTATAATGGTTCCATTCCAGCACCTTTCCCTACAGTAAATGCAGTGAATATTCTTATTCCTGTTCTAAAAGCAGCACTAAATGGGATGGTTTAAGCCAAGAATATTTTCCCAGCTCCTGGAAGGGGTTAGACACACAGCTCTGAGGTGGGCAAAGTGTGTGATTGCCATCTAACTAAGAAGCCGTGTTCAGCTTGTCTTGGATTTCTTTCTATGAGAGAAGGGATGATTCATAAAAGCAAATGCTGAGGCCACACAATTTGTCAAGGCTCTTGTCTAACCAGGTGTAATGATTGAGGTTTTGCAGACAAGCTGCAGTTGAGGCAAAAAAATAAGAGATCATGGGTCAAATCTATTCCTGATGTAACTCCAGCATCATCAGTAGGAGTTACCCACATGTGAATTTAGCCCCATGTTCCTCACTCATACAATAAAGCAAGATCCCTCCTGCAGCAGAATCAATTGGAAAAAGGAAAAGGGGAAAATGCTTCTTTCTTGACCACATTAAAAATAATCACTTTTTGTTGCACAATGGGGCAGAGAAAACCAGTGCTAGAAACCAGAGTACAATTTCCTCAGCATGTCACAGGGATGGGAGAGAGGGGGAAATTGGCATAACCAAGAGGTTTCTTTCATGTCTGTTCAGTTCTAAATGATGCAGGGAATAGGGGAAAGCACACCTAGATATCTATATATCTATATCTATCTATATCCATCTATATAGATATCTAGATGAGCATTCTTCTTTTCCCTCTATCTGTATCTATAATCTATACATAATCTATGGATATCTGTAGATAAATAGTTATCTTCCACAAACACAGAGTGATTTAGAAAAAAAAAAAGGACTATATTCTTTCTGTCGATTAAACTGGATATTTAAAAATAGTAACATAAAAAAGATGAAATATAACATTTGGTGTCTCAGCTTTTCCTTCCCCTTTGGCAGGTCATGTGTGTTTGTGAGCTCTACAGGAATGTAGAAAAGTCATCTGAGGGAGAAAATTGCTATTGACTAATCATTCTTTCACACTAAACAAACACCACTGAGAGGTTTTTTGCTATACAAAGGTGGATTTTTTTGTTCTTTTCCGTCTCTTCTCCAGCTAATGATACAGATGTGCAAAATGCAGGATATGAATCCTACTAAGTATTAGGTGCAGCGTTTTGTAGGTGACAGGACACAGGTCTGAGTCCAAAATAAAAGCACAATAGCCTGAAAATCATCTACTGCACACTGCTAGCACTTTACAACCTAAATGGCAGGAAAAGCAATTCATACAGTCATAGAATAGAATAATCTTTCCAGCAAAATCTGTATTCCAGCAGCAGTGAGGTCCCCTCTGAGACTGTGGCCCCGGTGCAACTAGAAGAGCACGCAAAGTAAACACATGAGACAGAAAGTTGGAAGAAAAAGATACCACTTGATCTGGAATTCTTACAGCTAGGAAACTCAGAGTGCTTGGGACCTCTCCAGTGGAATAAGAAACTAGACCCACTCCTGCACTCCAGAGTCCCAGCCAGAGGAGTCTGATGCCTCCCATCTCCCCTCTCCCAGCACTACTCCTCTCAGAAGGCCTTTGCTGACACATCCAGGGAATGCAGAGCTGTTCTTCTACCCCTTGTACTTCAACAAACCCATTCACACTTAAACCTGCTCATTTGTCTTTGCCAAGGATGCTCCTCCACGAATTTCACTGGCTGAAGTCTCTCTTCCTTGGCACAGCAGCAGCACAGCACGGGTGGCAGCGAGGGGCTCCAGGTGTTGGTGTTCAGCTCCTGCTGCAGGAGGACACCCCACTCCTGCAGCCCTCTGCTCCAGCCTCCTTCATGCCATGTGTCCCACCGAGGGGGATAAACAGAAATTGTGACAGCTGACAGCAGTGTTTCCTCTGGAGCTTCCAGAGAAATAGCTCTGCATTCCTGGGCTCACTGGGCACCTGTCAGAAAAGGGAGGACAAGGAATTCTCTGTAAAGAAAAAAAATCAGTGGCAGCCCTGCTATATTTAACTGTGCTATTAATGTATATTAAAAAAAAATCAGGACAATTACCTCTGCTGACTCTATTTCACTTTGGGTCTCAGAGTACAGGTGAGCACCAAATGCTGACAGGGGGTGGTATATTTTGTCATAGCTTCAGCTGGGGATTTCCTATCCCATATGGGGTGGCTGGGCATTCCTCAGGCTCAGCTGCTAAGCCACTGC
The DNA here is from genome assembly GCA_013397155.1 of Irena cyanogastra. Classification (NCBI taxonomy): domain Eukaryota; kingdom Metazoa; phylum Chordata; class Aves; order Passeriformes; family Irenidae; genus Irena; species Irena cyanogastra. The sequence continues at coordinate 764,975 of VWZV01017135.1, read as the reverse complement.
CCCACAGGAGTCAACTCCCAGTGCTGCAGCATTCCTGTTTTCTTCCCTTGAGAGGGAAGAAAATTAAGGTGACAAATTTACCTTATTTTCAGCCCATGACCAACAACTTTATTGTGACATGGGTATGGATCCTCCACCTCTGAAAAGAGCCCATTTAATTTATGCTAGCATGTTGGTGTTTAATTCTCTAGACTAAATTTAGCCCCTCTTTGCAACAAATTTTTATTTCTGTCATGTTCCCCTTTGGTTTTTTCCTGCATCTGTGAGCACAGCAGACATAATCTACAGAAAACAGAAGCACAATGTAGTTTTTATCATTGCTCTTAACTATTCTGAAATTCATCTTTTTGGGTCAGTTGTGCTCATTCACATTGCAAAACATGGGAGTCTCTCCAGAACATTTTTCCTGCACTCATAAAGAAATAGTGGAAACCAAGAATGGTTCCTAGAGAAAGGATAGCACGAAGCGTGAGCGATGTCTGGCTACAGTTCCACTCCTGATCTCTTCTCTGGACAGACCAAAGTAGGACAATGCACTTAAAATGCATCTATTTTACAACGAGACTAATGGTTGCTCTGCTGTGGTGATACTAAAATTCTGCCACTGAGCTTTAGGATTAACACCATGTGGGGAGCAGCTTGAGGAGCTCGCACCGCTTGGCTCTGTGGCTGCCGCAGGAGCACTGCCCCCACCAGGACTGCAAACTGCTTTGGCTGCTGGTTTCTACATCACTGAGTGTTTTGCCTTGAAGTATTTTGCCTCTAGAGAAGACACACTGGAATTTTCTGAAGCAAAACATTACGTAAATCTGATGTTTTGACACACTGATATTTTTAAGCTTGCATAATTCACTGAGTTCCACACAAGTTTTTCATTTCAATACCTCAGAAGCATCATTTGTCGGTCAGTTTTAGGCTTCTACAGAAAGATTTATTTTTTTCCATTGCTCCATTCCCCAATGGAGTTTCCATGGAAGATCCTTAGCATGAGAGGCTGGTGATGACATGGGTTTTGTCAAAAGTGATTATAAGGATCATGCTGTAAAGTTGCTGTTTTGTGGCCAGAACATGCCCTTGCAATTATCCACCAGCAATAGCTCCTGGCATCTGTGAGAGAGCACAGTCTTGCAATGAGGTGGGTTAGTACTAATTACAAGATGTTTATTCAGTGTAAGTAAAATACACTGTATTTTACTCATTAGCACCCAAAATGGCACATGCAATTGGAGCAACATGCTAATCCAAATAGGGGATTACAGCTAAGCAGGGTGCTGAGCTATCTGCAGTTAATTTATAGCTAACCAAGACACTCATTTACCCTGGTAAGAGCACACACCCCCCAGCAGTGCTGGGAGAGAAGGATCTCATCACACTTAGAAGTATCTTTTCCTGCAGCAAACACACCAATGCCAATAAAGTCAGGTAACATAGGAGAAGACCCAGCTTCTTTATTGGCATAAATGTGTTTGCCATAGGAAGAGATACTTTTTCTTTACACAGTTAAGGATACAAGGGCCTTTCTCAACTCAGCTTTTCTTCAGCTGATCGCCTAATAACTAAAGCACAGTACAAATGTAGTCTATTTTCTCATGTCTTGTGTTTGCTGAATCTTTCCTGTGTCCATAAGCAGGGCTGATCCTCAACTGGTTTATGAGAGATTTATTATGAGATCATAGGCTGGTTTTATAAAACTCACGCCCAAGTGAATGGACATTTTTATGACTGATGAAGCTTGAAATGATTAGGAAACAGTCCCAGCTCAACCTGAAATGGTTATTGTAATTCAAGGTTAAAATGTTTTCTCAGCAGTTTGTGCTATTGAAGTGCATGTGTACATTCATCTACCAACCCCTTACTGTGCATTTCACCAAGCTACCTGCAAATCAGATGGAGAGCACTGTGAGCTCACTGAGCCTTTTAATTGCTCTGTTGAAAATGACTGAGGAAGAAGCAGACCAATAGAAAAAGAGGGTGCTGGGCTTATTAACCCAGGTGAGATCACTTTCTGTGTATCAGGATAGAGGAGAAGCTATGGAAGGAGGAATGGAAGACATTTTTGTCAGAAATGAGCATGAGTAATGTGAGACAAAAAAAAGGAATTGAGCATTGAAACTCTTAAAAAGGTAAGAGTTAATGGAATGCATTCATTCACTTGATTTCCAGTTTAAAAAAAAAGTAGCAACTACTGGAATTTTAATCTGTTCTTCCTCTTTTTTTTTAACAATAGTTTTACTTCTCTTGGTCTAAGGTATGTTTTTGGAGTCATCCTCATTTTCTAGAGAGCTGTGGAGCTTTGTTTTGTACTTTAGCATTTAGGGCCCAATGCTATTCTGGTGGAATAACCTGAGCTTTCTGCTAGATGCCCATCAAGTTACTCTCTTGCTCTGTCTCCTCAATGGAGCAGGGGAAGAAAACAAGGTGCAAAAAAAGCTTATGGGTTAAGATAAGGACAAAGGGATTACTTGCCAATCAGCAACACCAACAAAACAAAAAAAATAGTTTTGAGGGAAAATAATTTAATTATTTTCAATTTAAAAATAGAGAAGGAAAGTAGGAAATACAAACACCCTCTCCACCTCACCTGTGCTCCCCAGACTCAACCTCACTCTTTCATTCCCAGCTCTTCTGCCCCCTCCCCATATTTGGCACAGGGAGATGGGGAGGGGGGGAGTTGTGGTCACTTCATAACACTTTGTCATTGCCACTCTTTCCCTGCACTCTTCCACTGCTCCAGCATGGGCTGTAGCTTCCTTCAGGGCACAGGCCCCTGCTGCAGGGTGGCTGTCTGTTCCCAAGCTGGCCTTCCTAGGCTGCAGGGGAACAGCCTACTTGGACATGGCCTTCTCCATGGGCTGCAGGGGAATCTGCTCTAGCTCTTGGAGCACCTCTTCCTCCTCCACTGCAGACCTCAGTGTCTGCAGGGTTGTTTCTTCTGCACTTTTTCCTCACTCCTTCCTCTTGTAGCTTTTGGGCGGTGTTTGTTACTCCTTAGCTGTTTCCACAGAGATGCCACTAGCATTGCTGCTGGGCTCAGTTTTGCCTATGTCCTTTTTGGAGCTAGCTCTGCCTGATACTGGGGCAGTTCCTGGCCTCTTGTCACAGGGGTCACCCCTGCAGACCACCTCCCACTACCAAACGGTGCCACATAAAGCAAATGTTCTAATTCATTCACTATGGTTTTGTGATTGAGGGGGGAGGAAATCCTGAAATCATGTGCATATCTGTTCTGTCTTTATGCTTGACTACATTTAGTCTCTTGACTAAACACATGTTCTTGTGCACACTCTGTAAGCTCATTTTATCAGCTGTTTCTTCCTATTAGGTGTTCATACTAACAGGTATTGCTATGCAGTGAAATTCATCATAGTGTTCTGGGCTTTTTATGTGGCTGGTCACTGTGCCCTAACCCTAGATGTATGTGCTGAATAACCACATTGTTCATTTATAATGTCCTTGGCTTTTCTATAGCCTTGTCCCTATGATATTACTTGTGGACACAGTGGGCTGGATTGAAGACAGCGAAGTTAAAAGTGGTGATGTATGCAGCTATGTAACTGTGAGAAGAAATGTATTGATTCCCTATACCTCCTTTTCTAACCTGCTGTAAGGTGTTTCATCATGTAGGACATCATGGAGATCTTATATTTGTTACTTAACATACATTGAAAGGTCTGACTTCTCTTTCTTGCTGGCTTTCTGAATGGGAAAAGCTGTTGTTAACATGTCTTGTGTGTCAGAGATCAGGCTGCTCATGATAGCTCATGAAGCTTTGAACGTATATAGTAATAGAGAGGAATGGCAAACTGTTACATTAATGTAGCTGAAGCACAAAAAGTGAAACTATTGACCTTGCCAGCTCTGCATTTGGGGCAAATGTTACTGCAGTGAACAGAGTTACCTTTAGCTGATGTTAAAGAGAAGTTGTTTTGAATTTTGGTTTGTGTATTTATCTCTGGTATAGATAAATGTGGATGTCTGAGAAGGGCTGAGCAAATTGTTAAGGATAGTTGCAATTTTACACATGTCAAAATTTATTTTTGTGAAAATCTCACTTGTAGACAAAGAGGCTAGTAATGAAATACAAACAAAAATTATTTCCATGGGTTCCTAAGTCACTGAAAAAAGTGTTTCTTCATCAACTTCATTTTCTGAAATAATGCTCTTTTAAATCAATGAAATCAAAAAGCCTTTGCTGTTGCTCTTGCCTGGCTTGGAATTGGTATTTCCCAAATGGAATCAGGAGGTATCCAGGAGGTCATTCAGCATAGCTCCTGACCTCCCTCAGAGAAAAAATCCTAAGACTTACAGTGGCTGCTCCCTGGAGTATATAAAAGACACTGCAAAAACATATGTCAAGAGATATTAATAAGGTTGTGTTGAGAGGTATGCATGAGCTACAGGGAGAAGCAAAAAGTATTTAGCTGCTTTCCATTCCTTCTACCTAAATCCAGTATCAAGAGCAGCCTTGCAGGGCAGTGCATAGGAAGATACAGCTTATCAATAGGCTGCTTCCCAGAGGTGCTATGTGCCTGCCCAAGGCCCCTACTTCCTGGAAGTAACTCCTGCCCCACAGCTGATGTACATGGCCTTTCCACTGTGTGCAGCATCACATTTGCTGAAGCAGCTGCTTCCCCAGCAGGGGATAAAAATATTGAGGGTAGAGGTGCCCAGACCCCACGCTTGGCCAGCCAGCTGTGGGTTTGTGTGGCTTGCAATGCTTGGGGCAGCCCAGAAACACTGTCCCTGCCTCTTCCACAAGGGAAAGCCTATGCAGCTGAGCCCTGTGCTCTTTCCCAGTCCCAGGCCAAGTGTCTCAAGCAGCCTCCACTCAGCCCCTGGCACACAGGCTCCTTGGGCACTGTGGCACAGGGAGCGTTCCGGGGAAGCCCGAGCCGTGGCCATTAGTGCTGTGCTGACAGCAGCCTCTGTGGATAACGAGAAGCCCTTCTGCCTCACTGCTATTAAACTGCTGCCTTTTCACGAGAGGAATCCTGAATCTTTCCTCAAACCTAAACAAAAAAGTCAGTCTTTTATTCGTTTCATCATTATCTAGGGCTGCCACATTCAAATGATGCTCCAGCAGTCCCTTCATTTCCGAGTGCACACATCGAGAAGGGATTGGAAGCCTTTTGATTAAGAATAAGAGGTGATGACACTACAACCAGTGCAGGGTTGTCATCATTACCATGTACCTGCACTTCCACAGAGCTCTCGCTCTGGGTTGCCTCTGATATAAAGCTGCTGTACTCTGTGCCCTAATTGAATGGAACTATTTTATAAACACGCATTCCCTGAATCCCAGAAAAGATCCTTTTAGAGGGGAAGATATGGGGAGGGTGGTGGGGAGGTGAGGAGCTAGATGGGCTCAGTTCCTGGCAGACCAATTTTGTCTGTGAGAGAGATTTCTTTGTTCTCTGCAAAACTGCTTGTCGTCTATGAGCAGATATCGTGGGGTTTTATTCCCCTGCAAGTCAAATGAATGATCTGACCACCCACTTTTAATCCTGTGATTTTCTGCTTTTGGCCTGGATTACAAGTCACCTGTGGCCACCTTTAGAGCATAACAGGCTCTAAGTTTACACAAGGCACCTAAGGGAAAAACATCCCTTCCTCCCTGGCCCTGTTTAACTGTTCACATCTGATAATTTAACTGAGTGACTTGGTCACAGTAATGACCTTCTGGTAGCAGCACAGGGAGGAAACCTGCTGTCTACCCACCAGGATGCTCTTATGTGTCTCATGAGGTTGTATTCATATTGCATCCTAAACCCACACCGCTGATCGTGGGAGTGACACTCTGCAGAGACTTGTTAAGCAGCGTCCCTCTTTTCAAACACTCTGTGCTCACACTCTGGAATACCCAGTGGTGATTTACTGTTTTCCAGGTTAACTTTCAAGTGCTGATTTTGACCCATATTCCTGTCCTGGCTATTTCTCTGTTCCTGTGTAGCTGTAGCATGTACAAGTGCTGTACCTGAGCCTCGAAGGATGCTGGACCAGTGCCTTGGTACAAACTTGTCCCCCAGTTGCAGTTCAATAGTTAAACTAATTCTCTGCTATCTGTGTGTTTAAAGGTGAAAGGCTTTTATTGTTAAACAAGCTTTCCCTGGAGCCTACATTTTAGTAAGAATACTCTAAAACTGCTGTATGAAATTATATTAATAGACAACAAAATTACAGCCAATTTCTGGTACTATTTCAATAGCTGTGTATGAAATTTACTGTATAAGGGATGTTGAGTTAAAAGTGGTCAGAGGAGCTACTTTTATCTTGGCTTACATATAGCATTACATTTACACCTGAACACAGGGTGAATTATCATCCAGAGGAGTTGAGAAGGAATCTCTTTTCTCTGGGAATGGCAATTATATTTGATTAGGTACATGGGAGCTTTTTCCTCTCCTGGCCAAGGAGCTGAGGGCAGTGCTTTGAAGACACCCAGCCTCATGATCAAGGTGTAAAGCATAATGACAAATGTGAAGTTCCTGCAGGGTCAGAGTCAGCTACAATAGTTCAGGGGAGAGGGCATCGGACTGGGACTTAAGAGGCTTGACTTGACTGCCCTGTTCTTCCACTGGGCTGCAGGACAAATCACTTCCTTTCTGTGCCACAGTTTCCTTATCTGTGAAATGGTGGTAATGAGCCTTTCTTCTTCATTTCTCTTTGTAATCGCTCCAAGAGCTGCAGGTAAAACATGCTATACAAGCACTTGGTATTACTGTGTTTGATTTGTGGGATTTTTCTGTGTGATATCCTAACGCAAGCAGTTGTTCCAGATTTGCACACAGGAGCTCAAGGACTGTGGTGTTTGTCATCCTGCTGTTAACAGCTCTTCCCTGAAATCATTTGGATGTAAAGGTAGTACTCTGGGTTTGTTTTTGTTAGGATATCTGCAGCCTGCAATCTTAGTGCAACAGGATTTGTTAGTGAAGCATAGCCCTCAAACAAAAGCACCCAGAGGATGTGCCTTGTCAGATCCTCTCCTTTGCACAAGGAATCCCCAGGTCCTTTTGCCTCTGGTATCTGCTGGTCCCCTGTTGAGACCCCTCCATGCCTGTGGTCATCAACAGTTTGCCAACATGAAGAGGGGGAGGAAAAAAATCCTCTTGACATGTGTAGTAACCTAAGCCTCATTCCAAATGTGTTTGCTCAAGCATTGCTAAGGTTCCCCTTCTTCCCATCCCCATCACTTCTCCCCTCAACCTGCCTTTGTTTCAGGGTGGGAGGAGGCTGCTGGAGGGGTGGGGGATTTCTGTGGCAGTGCCTGCTGTGATGGGGCACCCTTTGTTTGACAACGTGTGCCGAGTCCTGGCAACCTTTTGCTAATGAAATGCCTTGAGAGGCAGAGTCCTAATTGTGAGGTGATACCCCAGTGAGTGTCAGAGCAGGCAGGGTGTGCATGATGCTCTTTAGTTTGGGTCATTGGAAGTGATAGATGCAGGAGGATGGTAGATTAGTTCCTGCTGAAACCTGAGAAGCTGCCTGTGTTGGTGAATGTCACCCAGTGCTCTGCAAATGCATTTAGACAAAATCGCTGAAATCTTGGGTTTCAGGCCTAAGTGACCACAACAGGCACTCATAGTTCCTGCCTGTGGAATAAACATTTGCTGGACACATTTCAGCATAATAATACTTTGTGCAGCAAGCAGTCTCTCACCACCCTCTGTCTCTTCTCAGTGTTGTGACAACCCAAAGGCTACTCAGAACACAACTTATGTCAATAGCTTCTAGAATTGTTTTATTAATAGATTGTTTAACTTCCCTTGACCAGATGTCAGGGTGCAATATTTCCTTGTTGAATGTATTTTTATTTAACATGCTGTTTTTCTCCTGTCTGTTCTGTGGAGCTGGACAGTAGGGCAATAATGGGAGATGCAGGACATGCAGCCTTTCCACTGCTGTAATATACAGACAGTTCTCGGTGCTATTGGTGACCTGAAATATAAAAAAAAATTTCCAAGGACACGTTTCCTCTCCTCCACGTCCAGCTCATCTGCTGAACACCATTTTGGAGTAGGAGCGGTACAACGTTTACCAGTGCTGTGGGGTAAAAGATCTTGCTCTGATACAATGAGATTTTTTTAGTGGTAAATAGATTATCAGGATTTCCAAAAGAAAACACTGCTTGCAGAGTGAGGTCTGGAGCCAAGTCTCTTGACTCCCAGCCCAGTATGTCACCTGCAATGGGATCTTGTTCTAAGGTTGGAGCTCCAGGATGCTACTACACCTGTATGCCAGAGGACTGCTTGGAGCAAGGGGTGTGTTTTGTGAAAATGAAACTGTGACTGTAAAACACTCATAACAAAGTGAGGACAATGGGCAGGACTATGGCTTCACAGTTATGAATACTGTGAAGTGCTTCTCTTGCATTTTTAAGGCCTTTCTGCAGTATTTAACCCTCAAATCAAATTTCTCCTCCCGTTTCCAAAATTTATACAGCCGACCATGAAATTAGGGACATGTCAAGTGGAAATAAGGAAGCATTTGACTTTGACACTAAAATTAATTAAACTGTTATTACATTAATCTCTGCAGCATCTGTTCCACTTGCATGCAGAAATGCTGGTGTGCGCTACGGGGCCGTTTCATACTGGTGGAATTGGATGCTGTGATCAGCCATATGCTGATAAAATTATTCTTTTGTCAGCATGTCTGCCTGGAATTGCTTCAGGAGCTGGAAACATTCAAAGCAACAATGCTCAGTGCTGAGTGCTTAAGATTGCTGATGTGAAAGGGACTTTTGGTGTAGTTCCACACTCCACATACACTTCATACCTCACAGGCTGGCAAGCCTGTTCCTGTGTAAGCAGCTAAAAATGGACTTCTAAAGCACTTCAGTTTTGATATCAAACTTTGTTTACTGCATGGGTTGTAACTTATGCTTCCAAAGATCCATTCAACTCTAGACCAATTAAATCTGGTTCTGTTGTCACTTTAGGGGAGATTGGGTCGGACCCCAGAGAAGTTCGGGTAGAAGAAAACTGATGTAAAAACCCTACTGACTGTGTCAGATGGAAGGTATCAGTAATTAGGTTTATTTGTTGGATGATCCTTCGTGACCTCTGTTTTGTTTGTGCAGCTTATACAGAGATCAATCCCAGGCACCAAAATTCATCAGAATATAAAAAGTTTGTGAGGCAAAGAGAGCTGCATTCACACTTTGCTTTCCTCTATGGTTTGCATCCAAAATTTGCAATGAGTCCCTATTTCTCAGTGCACAAAGAATATGAGATTTATTGGCTGCTGGGAGGGGAACTGGAAAGAAGAAAAGTGAACCAGCCACTGCAGTGGTTTGTAGAGTAATGACAGAGGAACTGACTCAGTCCTGAGGTTATCTGCATTCTTCCCAGTGTAGCCAGCACTGCACGTGGAGCCCTGTCGTGACTTAAAATTATGTGGGCCAATTCCATCCATGGGTCAAGACAACCTGATGATGAGCAGAGCCTCATCTGATTATCTGGGTACTGTCCATGTCAGTAATTACTCCTTGAATACGCACCTGAAACACAGCTGTTGCAAGCATTTTTTTTCTTTTAGGAAAAGTGGCCATTTAAAAATGGATATTGTGCTGGAGAATTTTCATAGTTTCTGTTTACAGTTGAAAGCAATTCTCTTAAAGCCTTGAAAGGGATGTAATTATTTGCTTTTACAATTAAGGCCATATGAGCAGTGAGCTGTTGTTGCATGCTCCTTGAAAATGTGCTATCACTTTTGATGACTGTCATATCTTTAATCAGTTAATTATCATCGCTGGTTTAGGATAAAAATGCCCAAGTAAACACAAATGCCTGCTCTTTAAGGAATTAATCTGAACACTTTTTGCTCTTGTTGAGGCTGTGCAGAAGCACCAGGCGCTTGCTCAGCCTCAGCTCCAAGCCCTGAAAGGTTGGTGCTTTGTAAGGACCCCATCAGATGTCACCACAAGGTATTTGTCTGTCGGCAGTGGCCAGCTGAGTGATTAGCTGACACAGCTCCTCACTCTATGGGTCACTGGCAAAACAGACAGGCTCAAAAATTTAAGACATTTGTTCCAACTCTTCCTGCATGTCTTGCCTACTTCATTCAGCTATTAGCTCACTTGTCTGGTGCAGGCAAAATAACACATGTTGACACTTGAAACAAGCTGCTCAAAAATAGCCCCTCTGCCCATGGTGGGCAGAAATACTGACTTTTTTTAGAGGGGAATTTTTTTTTTTTTTTTGCCTTTTTGCTCTGTCTGGTAGAAAGGAATGGAGATGCAGCTCCATCTTACATTGTGAGGACTGTGCGTGCCCTCACTTGCACCAGGGTTACCCGATAACTGCATTGAGTTCCTGACTCTGGCCTCAATTTTGTGACCTGATTTCATAGTGGTAGGAAAACCTACATTAGCCTACAAAGCTGGTTTTAAGAGACAGGTATAGCTTTTTTGTCTCTAGAAGTGCAGCTTTCTGATGCCACACTGAAATGGGAAATTTGTTTTCATCAAATTGCATTTCAGGCTTGTCCCTCCCACCTCTTCTCTTCAAGCAGAACTTATGTGAACTATAACAAAGGAATAATTTGGTGGTTTAAAAAAATAATAATGGTAATGTTGTAGCCCTGTAGATAAGAAGTATAAATGAGTATTATGATTGTGAGCTGTAACTAGCCATAAAAAACTAATGCCCAAAGGCAGTAATTGAAAATACCAAATATCTATAGTGGAGCTGATGACTTAAGAAAGAGACAGTCCTTTCTTGTTACAGCAAAAGGAAAAAATTATCTGCTTTGCTTAATTAAAGTTGCATTTGGCACTTAGGACGGTTAAAAATTGCTTTCCATTTAACATTCAATTTCTTTGAGAATTACCTCCATGATGCTACATTGCATTTCAGGGCCAGTTTTCTTGTATTGCCTCCCCTCCACTCAGTGCATGTGATTCTCTCTTGAAGTGTTAATGGCTGGTGAGGAAAGCTAAGGGTGGGCTCAAGGTGATCCGGCTGGCCAAAAAAACTTGCCTACATGGAGGAAGGTAAAGAGTCGTTTTCATGAAATATAGAAGAGGCAAGTGTGGTTGAAAGTCAGGGGATATATTTAGATAGAACAGGATTGTGTCCTGTGTCTAGTTTCCATGGTGTCAAAGTCTTAGCTAAATCCTCATATCATAAAAATAAAACTAGACAGAAATGCACTGTTTTAATGTGTCAGGGGGGCAGTAGGATTTGAAGATCTTGTCAACAGAAAAAACAGATGAGTATTATTCTTTTGTAGGAATCAGCACACAAAAGTTATTACTCAGTTGACCACAAATACAAATGTTGAGAGACACAAGTCAAAGAATGTTTTGTGCCATGTGTGTAAAAGACTTTATGTAACATACACTGGGCTTAAAGCACCCTGAGAAAAACCCTTAGTATTAGGACAATGTGGGCCTAACTACAGGCTGAGAGGGAGCAAAGTTGTTAAGATCCTTAAAGCAAAATGTTCTGCTGTATTGGTTGTGATAAAATGATGTACAGCATCCCACTGAGAAGCAAGGCAAAGGAAAATATATCTACCACTTCATGCAGGTCCCCAGTCAATTTACCACTCTTTTTCCATAAATCTTAGCAAATATCAGTGGCTGAATTTCAACATACCCCTCTTTTTTTTTTCTCCTTCTTTCCCCATGAAATGCACAAATATTTTATTCCTCTTCTTTTAAACCTGAAGAAGAGGAGAAAATTGATCAGAGGACACATTGCTGCTTACTTGCATGTGTCTGTGAGCACAGTTGAAAGCAAAGATGGCCTTATTTTGATAAAACCCTTGTGTGCACACTGCAGTATTTAGCAGTCCTGTCCTCAAGACTACTGAAGTTACACAAGTCTGGGGATGCCAGCGACTCTGCAGTAACAAGCTGTGGCTTTGCACTGGGGCTAATTACTGCTGAAGTCCAAGGGAGCTGGATTATTTCCTGCCAGAAAGTGCTTGAGCTGCAGCAGAATGAATTCTGTGTGCAAAACCGTTTGTGTGGGCTTTACTGTTTTCCATCCTGAATCCTGAAACTGAGGCAGAGCAGAAATTAGGCAATTTGCCAGAGGCTGAAGAGAGGCACAGACTACAAGGGGAGAGGGGTGGGGCTGGTGACTCCCAAGATACATTCATCACTTGGCAGATTGTGCTGTCCTACCAGCATGCATTGCAAGGAAAATTAACTACCTAAATGAGATGATTTTGAAAGGACTTTTTTTAGCATCTCCCTCTGCTGGTTTTTTTTTTTGGTAGATGAAAATATGGGAAGTTAGCCAAAACTGTGTTCCTGTAATGGCCAAATGCTATTCAAGCACCATGACTAATGAGAGCAGGGTTTGGCCCTCTGTTTGCCCTGTGCTCTTCTCTCTGCTCTATAATACGTGATGGTGGATCAGGTGTTACTCACCACTGCTCAGAAAACAAGGGAGGCATATTCACAAGAGAAGCTCTAGAACTCATTGAATTCACTGCTAATTAGGGAGAGGAGAGAGCCCTGTGCCTAACACTCTTGCTGAATTCTTGGAAGAAAAAGTCCAGCTTCAAGTATATTTAAATTTTTACTGCCAAGTTAAACCCTTGCACAAAAAAAAAAAAAATCCTACAATAGAAATGCTGACAGGTCCTTAACTATAGTAGCAGTAGCAGTCTCTGCTATAATAAAGATGTTGCATGTTATCAATAATCCTCTTTTTGCCTGAATCCCTGTCCTTCTAAAGAGAAAGGGCTTACTGACTGGGCAAATCTATTTATAAATTTTGTCTTGGCACAAGAGGAGCATAGCGACAATGCAGTGGAGATCTGGGGAGGCAGCTGGCCTGACTGCACGCAAGCAGCAAGCTGAGTGTCAAAGCAGAGCACTTAAATTTACTCTCATTCCTCTAAAAGAGGGAGTGGGAGGAATTAGGAAGGGGAAAAAAAAAGCTTTCCTTTGAACGAGGCAGGGTCAGAGGAGCTACAAAAGATTGAGAAAACTGTCACCCTTGGCTCACTGAAGAGCTTTGAAGGGCTTTCACAAGCTGCTCACCAGTGGACGGAGTCATCCAAACTGGGAGCCAGGGTGTGCGTGCATTTATAGCCCGTGCTGAGGCACGTGTGCCACAGCAGCCCTGGCTGATAAGGACAGCTCTTCCTGCAGTTTGCTGGCAATTTGCTTTGCATAACACAGTGGAGGGGTAAAGCTGGAAGGGAAAGAGATAAGACTTCAAGAGCAACACTTTTTTCCCCTCTCTGTGTCATTTTAAAAGGGTGTTTTTCTTTGGATATTCTATGGTGGGCTTTACATCTGTTCACTCCTAAGCAAAGTCTCACAGAGAAGATGATGGACTTGTTTAATCAATAGCACAAACTAGCAAAAAAAAGTTGAAGTCCTGTCCTTTACCCTCTTTTCACATTAGTAATAGTCTAATAAAATTGGACTTTTTCTCTTCAAACACTAATAAATAGAGATGGCAACACTCCTTAATGTTCCTGTATACCTGCAGCCATGCAATACCAAATAATTGTCTTATTTTCCCAGGGCTTAGGCCCATTCTGGTGTCATAGAGAATAAAGCCACCTAGATATTTACTGAAGTGACTGTATTCCTGTGAGAATCAAAGCTTTGAGAGTTTATTCTTTCTTCTTTCGGCAGTTATGAATGGTTTTGAAAATCCCACTCTGAATGTATATGGCTGTCCTCTATTACATGGATGTCAAATTTCCCTCTTCTTATACCCAAAGGCTAAAGTTTACTCAAAGCAAAGAACAGCAAGGATCACATTGCTCTCGCCAAAATAGCTTACAACATGCAACCAGTAAGTAGGTCACTTATCTGAATGGGATATTGTATAAGTAGCATGTTTGCCACAAGAGACTTATGAGCGAGTCCCCTATGGTGCACATAAAATAGTCTGTCAGTCTGATTCAGTTCCCACTGATGTTTCAACTAGACCTTGGTTTAAGTGGGGCCACACCAAGGGGTGTGCATCACGTATGAACTGTGGATGGGCCTTTTTCCACAAGGCCTTACTGAATTCGCTGGGGGTGTCACAAAAGGCCAAAATTGATTGTATAACTTTTTTCAATCTTCACAAACTACTTGAATGATCCAGACATATTCCTGCAGAAAATGCAGGGGAGGAGAATAATGCACATGGCAGTGTTAGCTAGGGGCATCGATGAGCTGTTCAAATCTTGCAGATGACCTTACTCTGACCCTTTTAGCAACTAAAGAATTTCTTTTAGGTTTGTCTTCATTCTCTGCTGGCTTTGGAAGGATTGCTCAAAGTTATGAGGAAAATTATAGAGACAAAATTCCCAACTAAAGCAAAGGAATTCTGAAAGCCTTGCTGCAGAAGCTGTAATTTAGGGAACTTTCTGCTGGCTGCTTTTGCACATTACATCCAACAGCAATAGTTTGGGAAAGGAGTTGTGATTCCAGGCTTGGAGCTGCTGAAATTCTCTTCCAGTGCTGTGTGTTTCAGCAGCAGTAGAGGAAAATCTCTCTCCCTCTGCACTGAAATTCTACGTAGCGAAGAGCATGACCCAATGTGTTTAAGTTTAAATTTTGACATGGCTTACGTGGAAGATAACCTTTGACTGCAAGGGCCCAGGAAAGCACTCACTGCAGGAATCATCCAGCTGAAATCTCAGTGATGAGTTTACTTCCTTCTGAGTTTTGAAGACTGTGGCTATAATTAGGAGGTGCCTCTGATGGATTCCACCAACACCTCTTCTCCAAAAGGACAGAAGTCAGACTTGTGTGGCTTGTGGGAGATCAAGTGTGAAAGCCAAGACTCCCCAACTCTATTGCACTGGAAAACCACTAATAAGGGGTCAGCATCATCATTCATTTCAAACTATTTAAAGTGCTGATAACAAGACACAGAGAAAGAATTGGCAGTGACAAAAGATTGTTCTTCAAAGACAAGTTCTTCTGCAGTTTTCATTACAGGAATTGCCTTGCTTCGGGGAACTGTTCTTCAGTGGTTGAGTACAACATTTTTGAGTGATTTAAAAATACACAACACCAGAAAAAAACCAGCTCTCTTGGCCCTTTGCATAACTGCCTATGTTCAAAGTCTGGTGGGTCAGCCTAGGGTAGAAGAGTTGAGCACTGAACAGAACTGAACAAGAGCAGATTGCTGGACTGGACACTCTCCAACCACCTGTTGTTTGGTAAGGGAGAGAAGATGCCTCTGGATTTATTCCCCTGGACATAGTATCCGGAGTAATCTGATTTCATGGAACATAGAAAGGAAGAGAAAAGTTGTGCCTTATTAGATGCTCCATAAACACCTTCCTGGTTCCACCCTCACCTTGATGTTGCTCTCCTTACAGGCAGCACAGATTTTACACAGGTCTACCTTTTGCCCTCAATCTCTGCACAAAATTTCAGTGCTGAAAAATATGTTTAAACCAACTGTTCTGGTTAAGGTGTAAAATTAACTGTGATCATCACTCAGGCCTAGACCAGGATACTTCACATGAAGGAGCACACTTGAAATCTGTCTACAGCAACTCTGGGTGCCACCATCACAAATTATGTGTATGTCACAGAGAAGGAACATGTGACCAGGACCTCCATTAGATGGCAGAATTCCACATTAAAATGAACATAGCAATTTCAGCCTCAAAAACCACTTCTTCTGAAAACAGTTAAAAGGCACTGAGAGCAATAAAGTGTTAATCATTAGTAAGAAGGTAAAATCATTTCCCAAGGGGTGTCTTGTGGTGGTAGAGCTTTGCAGTTTCATATCTCACACTTCCTTCCTCATTAGGTTAGCATTGGGATAAAAGAGCAGAATGGGTCAGGAGGTCCCATCCCAAGTAATTAGAGAGTTGCTTCTTTTATCTAAGTGTACCTTGTTAAAGTATATCAGTGTCAGCCAGGTTAATTGGAACTTTAATACATAATTGATGCTAATTTATGGTCGTTCTTGTTCCAGGATGCTGATGCAGACCCCAAAGTCAGGATACAGTTTTCTTGTTACGAATTATATATTGAAAACCAATATCCCATTGGAAGGATACTTATTATATTCTTACCTACTATCTATACCTATTTTCTGCCCTAAAACCCCTTGGTTCACTTGTTTCATGTTTGTTTTAAAAAGATCCTTTTAGCCTCAGAAAAAAAATGTAAATGTTTATTTCTGTTTTCAACCATCAACATACTCAATGGAAATGTTCAACTGTGCTGCTGTGAGGAGGGCAGGACTCCAACTCTCTAGCTGAACTATCATTCCCAAAAAATGCTTTTCCTCCTTTATTTGACAAAATATCCATGAAGAAAGAAGTAAATGCTATTGCTGCATTTTAATTAACTTTAGAAGTGAAGTCAGAGCTGTGCATTGGTGGATCTATGAGAAGGAAACACCTAGAAAAGGCAAATGAGAGCCAAGTGCTCTGAATCTTTGAATCACATGGGTTTCCCTGTCTGAAGTTTGGACTGCCCATGGGATGGGGGTAGCAGCTCTTCCTGAACAGCATTATTTAGTGTGGTTGGAGAACTGAGATTTTCATGGTGGTGTTTCATCTGAACCACCTGGGAGCCTTTTTCCCTAATCACTGCAGGAAGTACAACCGAGGGGGGAGGTGGGTCAGTCTGGAGATCTCATGTAAGATAAGAAAATCACAGGAGGTGTAGGATGGCCAGACCATTCATTTTCCTCATAGTCTGCACATCTCAGATTCAGTGTCTATGGGCTTTCAGTGTTTGTACAGGCAAAACATGAGGGATGCTTTTCTCTCTTGGCAGTTTAGCTGAGATTTTAGTCAGATTTTCTCCAAAGAGGGTTCTTGTAGCATCTAAGTACAGCAGGGATTGCACAGATAACATGCTGTTATCAGAAGTCCCTGGCTTAGACATATCCCAAAAGTAATGTTGTTTCTGGGGTTAATGATGGTCCTACAAGTACACTGGAAGTTCACCTGCTCCTGTATGTTGCCAGATACTTGAACTGGTTAGATCTGATACATGTACAACTGCTTCCTCCTTTAATTTCTTCCTCAGTTGATCTTGTTCTCTGGAAACCAGATGTGGGATAACATGATAAAATACCTGTAGTGGGTTATGCTGGAACATGACACAACATGTGTCAAGTTTCTTTTGAACCTTTCTGAGATCAGGTATCAGTCAAAAGGAGGTCATTTTAATTACCAATGATTAATTAATTAGATGATTGTTGGACAGATGAATCCAAAGATTATATAGCACTCTTAATCAGTCTGTAACCTAGAAGAAAAATGAAGATTTTTTTTTTTAAGATGAAAGATTGTTGTGCAAAATGTCAGTTATTTGTGTGATGTTTGTGTAGAATTTTAAAAGTGATGAAGTGAAGTAGCATCCCTCAGTATCACCTTATGAACAGTGGCAAATAATTAGGAATCACTCTGCATTTTAGAAACTACCTCTTGATTTAAATATATTCCTACCCCATTTTGGTTTCTAGATGTCCAAACTGGACTATTTTTTTCATGCTGCTATTTAGGGATTAGAGTGCTGTGCAGAGCTGGGCTGTGCCAGCAGTCCTTGCCCAGTGGATCCTCCTGCTGCTGGTTGGGATGGCTCCAGGGTAAAGTGATCCTGGTCAAATCAAAGCAGCACTGATCACAGAAGGTGAGATGCAGATATTGGAATGGGGATGCTTTAGCAGCAGAAAAATCCTTTTGGTCAGATCTGCTGTTTTCAAGGATGCCTTGTGTGTTCCACAGCTCCATAATTGCTGGGGCCCTGAGGGCACTGGTGCTCCTTGCTGGCCCCAAGCAGGACAGGGGCCAGTTCAGCCACATACACAACTCCAGCACTCCTGTGCCCAGTATTGTACACAACCCAAGATGTGGCCAAACGTTGGAACAAGAGCAGTGCCTTGATGGGACAGCCTTTTGGAGACCAGTTTACTCAGGGAGGAGTGAAGGGGATTTTAGCACTTTGCTTCCTTCTATATTTCACTGATGTAGCATTTGCTTTTGCCACATGTGAAATGTCCACATTAGACAAAGGTCCACCACTGCCCCAGTCATGGTGCAATTCACAATGTGAGGGAGCAAGAGGAAAGTCTAGAGGCCAGTCCATGTTTTCCATCAGCTACAGGAAAATGCTGAGCTCCAGCTGCTGCAAAGCAATGAGTTTGGGCTTTTCAGTAGCAAAACTGCATTTATGAGTGCCCAGTCAACAAAAATTGTGGCCAAGAGGAAAGTCTAGAGGCCAGTCCATGTTTTCCATCAGCTACAGGAAAATGCTGAGCTCCAGCTGCTGCAAAGCAATGAGTTTGGGCTTTTCAGTAGCAAAACTGCATTTATGAGTGCCCAGTCAACAAAAATTGTGGCAAAGAGGAAAGAGGGTTTGGCAATTTGATCAAGCTCAGTGTTGCCTGGATGGCTCCATAGGCCAGTGTTTTACATGCCAATTTCTATGTGTCTATAACCACTCAAATTTCCTTGTACTCACTGCTCTTTGTGTGCCAGGCTGTACAAGGTAAATCTATCTCTTCACAAAGTTTTGGGATCTCAAGTGGTTCTGGTAACTCACATGGTGTTGCACTGTAACTTGCTGTGTAGTACTTCAAATGTAGCACAGACTGGGTGGTCTTGGCAAGTTAAAATGCAGTTCAGTATTTGGGGGTTTTTATTTAAGGAGTAATTTGAGTACTAGCAGCATACTTTCCAAAGATGGTGAAACTGAGACAAACACCATTAAAACCTGAAGCAATCTTGAGGCTATAAGGATTGCATGAAAATCTCCCTTGGCTTTTTATCTTCTTATTCTTTCCTGTCCGAGGATTTCACAAGAGAGGACTGAGTGGAATCGATTAACCTCACAGAAACTCCAGCAAGACTTAATATTCTCAAAGGGAGGTCACCAGGTTTCAGTTTGTGCCAGCACTCACTGTCCCGAAGTATTGAAAGCTGGGGAGCTGGAAGTGAACCCTGGTCTCTAGCAAAAGAACTGGAGAAATGTGCCAAGATATTTGAATAGAAATTGTGTGGCAGTAATTTTTCTTCCTTTTTCTTTTCTTTTTTTTTTAATTTTGGAAGTTGCTCCTGTCTTGAGGGCTGTGCTCACCTCAGAAAGGAGGCTGGGGAATAAGGGAATAATGCTTCACATGGCTGATTGTCATTGCTTTGGTGGCACAAAATAAACAGAATGGGGAAGGCAGCAAGTGCATTAGGGCAGGGGAAATAAGGAAGCATTTCTAACCTCTCACAGCAATAGGCAGCAGGGCTCTGCTGCACTTGTGTGAACTGAGGGAGGTTGTTCTTTCACACCTCCCTCCTGATGGCACATCTACTCCTGCCCTGTGGAGAGCAGTCAGCCAGGGTTAGCAGCTGACAACTCTGTCTTATTAAGTGCAGGGTCTGATTTTAGGGGTTTTTTATCGGGTCTGATTAGAGGATTTTATTGTCCCTAATGGCTGGCTAAGTGGTGTTCAGACCATCAACTTGGAGCTGGCTGGGGTTTTCCCAGAGTTGGGACAGAAACTGTCCCTTATCTTCATTCTGGCTGCAGTTGCCCAGGTGAGGAGCCAGAGCTGGAGTATACAGCCTTCAAGGAAAACAACCCCTCTTTTTTCCTGTAAATGCTGGCAGTCATTATAAACAAGTGAATCATGAGTTGTCTGGAATGCCCATAGCTTTGCATCCATACAGGCACAGGCTTGGCATGGCAGATAGGCTAGTGGTGGGAATTTCCTTCCTCTCAGACATTTCTCAGCTCTGAGACTGCCTGCCTGCCCCTGCTGCTTTCTGCACCATAGGAACTGCTTTGGATTAACTGAATAATGACAAGGAATATATTATTATTAATATATTGATAGAATTGTGAGTCTTTTATAACATGCAGAAAGTACCTCAAGGTCACCTGTTTCGAAGTAGTCCCCCAAAGAAGTCCATGGGTTTGTATTTTTATTTTTTTTGTAGGAAGAGCCTGTAAAAAACAAGGTATTTCACATCTTCATAAACAGTTAACTCCAGCAGTGACTGAACAAAACTGGCTAATCAGAGCTCCCTCAGGGGGGCCAGCAAAATTGGGGAAGGTACCACTGCTCATACCAGAAGAGTAGCTTTTATAGCTCCATCACCTGCTAGAAACACTTAAAGTGAGAAATATTCTCCTGCCTGGTCCCCAGCCCTGCGAGCAGCCCTTCCCAACCATGACTGCCTCTGGAGATCCTTACAGGTTTTGATTTTTTTGCCTCAGGGACACTTGAATTTGGAGGCTATGCTTGCCAAGCAGCAGATGCTGTTCCCTGGGGTGTTTTGCTGCTTGGTGTTTAAATCACACTGCCATTACAACACAATTAGGTCTTTTTTTCTTTTTTCTTTTTTTTTTGTGGTGTTTTCCTGGTCTCAAGAGTCCAGGGGTGTTTCTGCTGAACTGCCCTGCTTACCTGTTGCAGTGTTTTGGGCACTGATGATGTTACAGGAATCCAAAGCTGCCGTGTGTTTTTCGGTGAAAGGGTGATGTGTGTCTCTGCAAACACTGCCTTTGTGACTGAAATATTCTGGTGTTATACGGCACCCCTTCAAAGCCAATCACTTAAATCAGTGGAGAAGTGTGCTTCTGTTGTAAGCTGTATGTGATGCATAGCTATGTTTTTAAAATCTTAGCCTTCAAAAATTGATAAGCAGTAGTGAGAGTTTATTGAACCTCTCTTTGCAAGCTTAGGCTGTAAATGCTTTTTACACCAATTACAGAATTCGGCTAGAAAATGCAGTATATCTTGAAGACACTCCCGGGAATGCCCAGTGAAATGGTGCATATCTCACGTTTACTCACGGTGTGCGCAGTTCCCCAAAGGGTTTGTAGCTGCTGTGTTGCAAACCTGAAGTGAAGGAGCAAATTTACATTTCGCAAACGACCCTGTAAATGCCGCATTAATTCCATGTACCTCGTTAGTGGAGGAGGGAAGAGCAGGCGTTCGGCGACATTTGAGGCGGGCGGCAAAGCCGAGCTCTGAGCCTGGAGCTCCCTTTAGCGACGGCGGCGGGCAGTGCACGGCTCCCGCCCCCGGCCCGGCTCCCCCCGAGCCCCGCTGCCCTCACAAATCCCGCTCTCGGCAGTGCTGGCACCAATTTGCACAGGAATCTCACTTTGAGACGGAGCTAGGTGCCGGCGCTCCCAATTCCCATCCGGTAACAAAAGACCAGCCGGTCCTTCATTTAAAATGCTCTGGCGAGGCAAAAGGCTGGATTCCTTCAGAGGCTGCAAGTCTGGACTTGAACCCCCCCAGCTGAGCTGGTTCTCCTGCTTGATTTGGAAAGCAAGTGCCTCTTTATTGCCACGATCTTAGAACTGGGACTGGTGGGGCTTGAGATTACTTTTTTCCTTCTTCGGTCAAGTGGGTTGCAAAAACAAGTGTGTTAACTGTGGGCTCCAGCCAAGGGCAATGGAAAACCTCAGGACCCAAGAATTTATCTGTGGAGTGTAAAAGGAGCCAAATTACCTCTTTTGCCCATCAAAACCAAAAGATGGGTGACAGGGAAGGAACAGACTCCTCTCTCCACGGAGTGTGGCCTGTCACAACAGGGACACCCTGCGGGACTCTCACACCTCAAGTGCTGAGTGTGTCACTTGCTGGTTTCACCTTCCCTCTCCCCCCTGGCTGAGGTGGCTGCACCTTGGCCATTTGGAGCACTGTGTCCTATGGTCTCTCCCTCTTCTGACCCCATGGGCAGACTGTGCTGGCTTCTCTGGATAAGCAGGTTGTGGTGGCTCTCTCTGGCCTGTGAGCTCTGCTTCCCAGAGCCCCTGCTTTGGGAGTGGGTGCTATCAAGCCTCTCCTGTACCCCATGCCTGTCAGTGTGGTGAGACGGGGCAGATAACAGGTTTGTCCTCCAGCCTGCTCCCAAAAACTTGTGTACATTGTCCTTACATCCTTGATGATGTAGGGTCCTTTTGTTGTAGCACTGCAACCTATGGCATCATTGATTTTTAAGGAATTAATCTATACCTCTAATAATAAATATTCAGAGAGCACTGATAAGTTTCTTCCTTGAAAATATATCTTTATAAGGAGACTCTAAGTCCAGTCTTCACATCCATTAAGTACAGATAAATGAAAACCAGTACTCTGCATTGCTGATGGCCTGGAAGTAAAAGGTTTGATTTCAGTATCAACTGGTTGTCTGGGCTGCAAAAGATTTTCTTTGCCGTCCTTCACAGTGATGTGATGGAAAAGTCCTGATAACATGCAGAGATATTAGAGTAAAAAGGCAAATTTGAACCCCCACCTTATAGTATTTTGTGTGCTTCAGAAGAAGATAAAGAATGAATGGCTTCCACAGGAGCAGGAGCCAGTGTCCAGCTTTGGAGCAGAATCTGAATTTCCTAAATTCCAGGAGTAGTCAGATCTCGTGTTGCTCGGCTTCCAGCACGTTTCAGGGTAGACAAGTTGCATGGAGTAGCACAGTCAGCAGGTGGGCAGGAAATCAGCAGCAGGTCTAACTGGTGACTTTGAAAGACAGGGAACTGGCAGGAGAGGGCGAGGGATAACATCTTGACAATGTTGCAACTTTCCATAAACTTGTTTTGTTTAATTCCATGATTTTGAACATATGGTCTATCAACTTCTCACAAGCATTTAAATTTCATTTCCTAGTGTGACTGAGGGAGAGTTATTAATGCAGAATGGCGGGAGGTGTGTTCAAAAATCCGTTTATCAGATAATGGGATTAACACGAATACCTCCCAAGCCCTGCTTTAGAAACTTACTTCTAAATCTACATATTCAGCAACTACAGCAGCCACATTACAGCACAACAAATAAAAGTGCTGGACAAGCATTTTAAGGCCTTCCCTCACAGTTCTGATGATAAAGCTGGGGCGTATGAGAGGGACAAACTCTCTTCTTACTAAGTGGGTTGGAGGATGTGAGCTCCTCTGCTACTGATAAAGTGAAACAAATGCAGAGGAGATTGCAGCTGCATTTGAAACAGAAAAGAATAGCACCCAAACACTGGAGGACGCTGTCCTGGCTGTGCCTGTATCTCCTTTGCTTCTTATTTCAGCAAGAGACATAATGGGCACAGGCAAAGAGGAAAGATGCAGGTGATTTAAAGACCAGACCTAAACTGTCCTATATGTGTCTGGCTGTGCCACAGCCTGTCTATTTGCATGCACTGGCTTATTAAGACTTTTAGTGGTTTCATATCTTATCCCACACAAATTCTGGGCTTTGATTTTTTTCCTACTTTCTCCCATATTCTTTACAATTAACTGCTTTTTTAAATATATAAATTGAGTTTGAGGTGTTCCTTCTCTGCAGAAAAGTCTCATCTCTAGAAACAGTTCTTTGAGTTTAGAACATGATCAACCACTGCATTTTTACTATTGCAAGCATTTTACTTTCTTTTAAAATAAAAGTATAGGAAAATGCATCAGAGGTTCTCTATGTGAATAAGCAGAGCAATGTTCTGTTCTGTGGGGAGAAGGACCTTACTTAGAGTGAACTTCTGTTTTTTATTTGGCCTGTCACAAAGCTCCTAAAAATTATTTCCATGTGCATATACAGTTTAATTCAAACATTAACATTTTCTCTCTTTAAAAAAATCCTCGAATGGAAAAATACTATGGTGGGGTTTATCTCAGGAAAGAAATGGCAAGTTTCTCATTATCTTTGCTGGTAGGGACTTGAACAAAACTAAAGCTGACACTGTGAAGCTGTAAGTGTTGTCGACACAACCTGTGGCTTTGTAGCATCAGCCTTTACAGTTCTCTCTCTGCTTGTTTCATTTTTGCAAAGCAGAGGTGAAGGAGCAGTTTCAACATGCAGAGAGCTTTCACCATTTGCAGAATGAGGTGGTTTCTAAGAGATGCTGGTTTCTGTATATGTATCATCCTGGTTTTGGTAAGAAAGCCCTGTTGAAAATTCCCCTCCCCTGTACAACCCCCTGCATCTCCTCATGCCCCTGCTGCAGTTCCTGCCCCGGCGTTGTGGTGCTGACAGTGCTGGTGGGGTGGAGGAGATTTGTCTTACCCTGACTTTGCAGCTGAAGGCAGCACATCCAGCATTCCTTAAGTGCAATGCTCTCACGGTGCTTGAGCTAATGTCCACCTACTGAAGAACATGCACAAATTTAAAAGATTAGCAGTAACGCAGAAAAGTATATTGTGAGATAGGATATGGAGTTTTATGGAGGAAAAGGATTAGTAGATATTGCAAAAAGCTTCTGCAGTAAAAGAAGTGCTGAGATTTTAATAACCTAAGGTATTAAGTTTTTATCTCCATTTTTCTAAAGCTCTGCATCAAAGTTTTTTGGAGGCATAGTGAGGATTTACACACATGCATTAATGGAACCCTGAAGTTAAGCAGAAACTCCAGGCATCTTGAGACAAGCCAGGCTCAAACTCAGCAGTTCTTCTCATCATATGAGTCCAGCATGCAGGGACAGGGTCACTGCTCTGTTTTGGCTCCTTCAAATGACAAGGTTGGCTGGATCTGTGTGAGCCCAGCACACAAGTTTCTCCCTTTGTACAAGTAGAACATTGAAGCCATTTACTCTTCTTACTCGTAGAAGTAACACTGTGTCACTACATGTGAAGGACGCTTTTCTGTCCTGTTCTCATACAGGACCATGGAGCCAAATGAACAAAAGCTTTTCCTTACCTCTCCCTGGTCACACTGGCATGGTCAGCCTGTGCCAGTGAGCACACCGTCTCTGACAGGGGATGGCTGTAAACAGCAGGAAGAGCATGTGAGAAGCTCAAGGTGGATATGCAGGAGCAGCAGAGAGTAAAATATACGTGCAGGAAGCCTATATCCTGTTCTCCCAGTAGGTAGACAGGGTTTTTTTTTTCCTTTCTTCCTAGCCTTAACTTATTTTCTCAGTAATGATTACATCCTAACTTCCTTTGAAAGAGAAAAGAGATCATTGCCTCCCAGGGAATTGAGTCCATACTTCGGGGTTTTTTTTCCTTAGTGCATATCACTCCCAACAACCATGTGTCCAAATCTGAACTTACAGGGATTTATTTTCCACTAGATGGAGCTTGAGTATTTCCTCACCACACATCCCTACAGCTCCCTGCATCTGTGCTCAGCTCAGGAGCAGCAGCATCCAGCAGTGCAGTTATGGCTCTTGGCCTGCACTATTGCTGTCATTCTTGCCACACCATATCATTAATAATAAATTTCTTTTCCTCTGCTGAAAAGCACTAATTATTTCTTAGTGGAAAGCCAGAGACCCCACAAGGAAATTCCTTATGGGAGGATTCCTGAAGTCACACACTTGTTTGCAGAGCAGCATAATCCTACACATCATCTGAGTGCTTTTTTTTTTTTCAGAAGTCTTCAGTGAAGCTGCGTTTCATCATAAGCTTTGGGGTTTATGATTTGGGAAAGTAACTTCCAAAATCTGGTTGGATTCTGTTCTGGTTCAGTGCCATTTAATGACAGAATTGTATGAATCCACAGAGCTGTAGTGATGATGGTGGGGGGAGAAGGAGCCGTGTGGGCTGGTCAGGCTGTGCTGTATATTGGTTTTGAAGGTCAGTCACATTAGGGTTCATGTCACTACTAAAATTCACTGCAGATGGTTCTAGACAGATATGAAAACTGTTCTGTGAGGGGCTCTGTGAAGACTAGATAATCATTAGTATTTTGTTGAAGCCTGATAGGAATGAGAAGTTTAATAGTGTTTCCTGAAAAAAAATCTGATCTCCCGGTTCACAAAGAAAAATATAAAAACATCCCTTTCCTTGTATCTTCTGAAAATCAGCAGTAAGCCTACTGGGTAATTTTCTGAGGTTTTTAAGGGTGTATGCACCCTTCTCAACCCACGCTTATGCTAATTTCCACTGCTTTTATACTGTGTATTCCATGAGCAAAGTCTTTGAGCTCTCTGAATGGGAAAGGAGGTTTCTGTTATCGAGGGAGAGATGAGGGAACTACCAGCTGCAGAAAGAGCTCAGTGCTAAGGGGAGTAAAGCTTGAAGTGAAGTTGCTGATCTCCTCAGACCTGGGAGACTCTACATCTCTGATGGGATGATATAAATCAGTCTTTTAAACCAGCTCACATAGGTGAAAAATGGTCCTCTCCTAAGTATTGCTTCCCTAGACAGTTAGGAAAGACTGTATCTGTATTAAACCTGTGACATAAACTAAGGGCAAGAGATGCGTCTGTAATTTTCAACAATTCTGACCAAACACCTGGAGCAGGACTGATATCACCTTGTGGTTCATGTGAGACTGTACAGAATATAGTACAAATAGACTGAAATGTCTTGGTGATCAGAGCAATACCAATAGGAAGTGTGCATAAACATGGGGTGCACTGAGCAAGCAGGACTCCTTAGGGAAACATCACATAGCAATATTATTTCCAGGCTATTTTGTTTAAATTGAGACTTTAGCTGCCAGACAATTTATCAACTGAAAAATTCAAGATGCTCCTTAAACTCAAATTTGATTATCGTCATTAAACTTTATTGAAGAGCTGTTTTCCCTTCTCCTGAACAGGAAAGTTGGAAGCTTGCTCTTGAAATAGTAGTTATTCTGCTACAAGTGAAGATTTTGGCCAAAATTACACCAGTCATCCTTGAAAGCCCAGGCAGGTCTGGGGCCTGACAAGCTGCTCAGCTCTAAGTCTTCCCTAGGCACTGGCACAGCTTGATGTGGATGTCAGTTTTCTGTCTCCCTTTGCAAAGTGCTTCATTGTGCTCGAGCCCCAAATGATCAGTCAATTGTGCACTGCCTGCCCCAGCAAAGGGTGCCCCTGTGAACGGCTCCTGCTGCACTAGCTCCTCCAGAATACTGATTACAGGGATAAACAGTGTATGCTGGGAACTACCCAAAGTGGCGGGTGAGCTTTTTGGAGCCTGCCTCTGTTGCATGATTTGGTAACAAAAGGCATTGCCTTTTTTTTTCCTCTTGTTCTCTGGCTATTTTAAAAGTGTGTTTGGTTTCCACAGCCAATGGTGACATTGTTTGCTTGCCAGTCAGCTGATTGGCCATTGTACTTTTAAATCAGAGGGATTTAAACTAATGCTCTCTAACTGTTCTGGAAAAAATGTACCTTTACAATTGGACTTGGTGGCAGAGAGCAATGCCACTCACTATTGCAGAAGAGCTGCTTGCAAAATGGTCTGTGGCTGCAGTGGGGGAAAAATGTTGACTGGCAGCTGGTAATGTAATGATCCAGCTGATACTTGGATGATGCTGTTATAGCTGGTTTGTCAAGGGCACCTGAAGAGTCAGCTATTGCACTGGGAAAGCAATGGAAAAGTTATCTTGTGAGCACTCAGAAATGAATATATCACAGTTTCAGGGTCATCCTTGCAGTGTTGCTTTGCATTTCCAAGACTCATTTCTGAAAGGAAAAGTACTTGGATGATATTGCCCTACTGTGGAGTTCCCAAAGGCATCTCACTGGGTTGGGTGCCAGGTCAAGACTGAGGCTGGCTGTATGATTTAAGCCTCTGTAAGCCCTGTCTGAAAGTTGGGGAGACAAGTGCATTTAGGGCTGAAATCAGAAATAGTCCAAGATGTGCTCAAAGGGAGGTAAGAGGTCTGTCACATACCCAGGACACGTCCTCCCCGCAGAACGCGGGAGCTGTCAGACACACATCTCCGATCTGACTATTTACAGCATCGTTACACTCCAGGCTTTTTTATTTGTATTCACAGAGAGGACAGAGAAGGGTGCTTCTGCTTTCAAATGAGGCTGGAGCAGGAGAGTGGAAGAGTGTGCTTAGTGCTCCTTTCTATCTGCCATCTTTCCACCTGCCTGCCTGCAGTAATGATAACGCCCACAGGGATTTGCACCTCTCAGCTGGAGCAGGAGAAGTTCTCGGAGCCCAGGGAGGAGGGGGAGCCTCACCGTTTCAGAAAACATCAGAAATAAAACTGCCAGGCTCAGGGGAGCCCAGATCAGAGACACAGATTTGAAGAGTTAGAAGGAGGGGAGCAATTTACCTGTGGAGATTAAGGATCCAGCTACAGGGCAACAGCAATGCTAAGGATGAACGTGGAAGTCAG
This sequence comes from Irena cyanogastra, assembly GCA_013397155.1. Taxonomy (NCBI): domain Eukaryota; kingdom Metazoa; phylum Chordata; class Aves; order Passeriformes; family Irenidae; genus Irena; species Irena cyanogastra. Next base: position 737,043 of record VWZV01017135.1, on the reverse strand, counting down.
AGAGAGTAACCAAAGCCACATAGCAGGTTCTTGGGCACCAGGCTGTGTTTCTTCTAAGGCTGCCATCTCCTCCGGAGGGGAGCACTGCATCTCGCAGTCGGTGCCTTCGTTTGTCAGCTACCTTCACACCCAGCCCTCCCACGCTCTGTGGTGACTTTCTGAACCCTCTGATGCTCCTGTGCTCAAATGTATTTCCTTATTATTTTTCCCTGAGATGAATCTCTCTTGTCACTGCACTTCAGGCTATGCTCTAAGTTGTTTTTTTGTTCTGTTACTCTCTGTAAGTGCTGGTGTATAACTGAGCTGTCACAAGAACAAATCAGCAAAATAATTGCCTCTGACGGGGTGTTCACATCATGTAACTGCCAGTGTCTGGCACAGATATTCAAACTAGCCAGAGAAACTTCTCTGAATCACAGAAAGGCTTTAATTTTTGAATGTGTTGTAGGTCTGAGTGTTAACTGCCCATCTTGTCTCACCCTCAAGGTCCCACTCCTAGCCCACCCCACTCCCCAGTTTGGAGGCGGCCTTTGCACTGCCATCATGTCCAACCTGGAATATTAATTGATTTGTGAAATACTGAGAAAAAAACCACAACTGCCTCAAAACTAGCCTCCCCATACTTACTATTCACAGTCCTGCTTAGTGGCTCCAATTCACACTCAGGGATGGAGTTAAGGATCTGATTTAGGAGTGGGGCTGGTTGAGCCCAGGATGGCTGATAGGGTTACTGCTGGTGTCTGTCCATCCACTCATGCTTCCTGGAAGCTGGGCTGGTTGTGGCTGAGCTCCAGCCCATCTTCAGTCTCCAGCTCAGCACTGCAGAGCCAGGCAAAACTGATAATACTAGGGAAGAGATGAGAAACTGCACTTCTCACATGGGCATCTTACTTAGCTGCATAAAATAGGCTGCTTACATGCTGGATTATAATTTATCCTGTTCTCCCTTAATTTTGATCTTAGAAGGAACAAAGACTAAATTTTATGAAGTGTGTTTGAGTATTTAACGATGCAATTAGGAAATGGAATTTGAAAGTCACACTAATTGCCTGTCTACACCATTAGCAATGTAGTTTTAAAAAAATCTATCCCCTTAGTACTTGACCCTGTTTCATAGAGAAACTTCCTTCTACTTGTGCACCCCGCCAGTACCGTGGTTACAAAGGCAAGTGAGTGACACAGTGCAGGGGAATCTGCCTTTAAGAAACTGAATCTCTCCTGCAGCCTTGGGATTTCTTTCTCCTCCCATTTCATCTGCATTCTCACTCCTCCCCTTGCAGACAGATTGACACTAATCATGAGTGCGGGAAATACGTGGCAATAAAGCAGGGAGGCTAGCTCAAGTGGTGGTGCAGAAATTTAGGAAATTGAAAGCCCTGAGGTTGCTTTGGTTCCCATGTAGCCAAGATCATTTTCAAAATCACTGATCCGCAGAATACTGACAACTACAGTGTCCAAATATATTGCCTGAAACCAACACCAGATTACAAGGAGGGCTCCCTGAATGTGTCCCTCATTCTTAGTCTCTTTCCCTAATCTGCTGCTGACTATTTTGGAAGACTGATTCAGGCCAGCTGTTCATATGTATGTATTTATACACAGAAATATTTTCATCTGTGATTGTTTTATGGCTGTGCCTGTTAGATTCAAGAAAGCTATCGACTTCAGAAAATGTTTATTAAAGATTTTAAATTAGTGATTTGTTTTCAATTACATAAACATTGTTAATAGTATATATTGATGAGGAGACAATTGCACCCAATAGTCATGTATGAGGACATGTAATTTCAGAGTAGCTCAATATTTGTTCTTAATACCATATATAGAGATAAGATTTTTTTTATGTTCATAGGTAGACTAGTACTAGAAAACTGCAAGCTACTAGCTAATTATCAATGTTATTAAATGTCTGTCTTAGTGCAGAGTACAGCTTATGAGCTTTAAAGCTTACACTAATCAAGAAGCATGATCAACCAGTGATGTAGGTCACTTACAGCTCAGCTGATACGTAGCTGTTCCTCACTGATGTTACTGCTTAAACATTTATATTAATGAAATAATAAGTTACAGTTCCATGATATGAAGTAAGGGAATAATTACATTTTGATTATTAGGGAGTCAGTCACCAGTCCCATTTGCACAAACACTCAAGCTGATAAAAGAACAGAAAACTAAATGGATTCAGTGATGACAACATCTGAATTGTATCAGTTGTAAAAAGCATTGGAGCTTCCATGTAAGTCTTCATTGCTGTAATATTGTTATTTAACCACAATTACTGTTAAACTGTGGTCTTTGGGCTGTGGGTTATTGAGAGGGAATCTGTCTAAATCTTTCATTTGTTTATGTAATGTAGAGATGGCCCAACATGTTTTTTGAAAACAGACCTGAACACACATCTCAAGTGCATGTCCTGACCACAATGTGATGTAAACCAGTAATTACTTTCTTCATTCCCTGCAAAACTGTTTCAGTTGGCAGGCTGCATCCCACAGGACACTGTTGATAGTCAGAGCTTTCTCCTAGAAGAGAAGTGATGCAGATTTGCATCTGCATTTCACTCCTGGCTCAGGTTGCTCTCTTCATTTGGTTCCTAAGGATATCTCCTGTGAAGGGCCTTAACATGCTTAGAAGAAAGATCTTGTATTGATGCTTGGAAATGACTAAGAAAGAAATCAGAGTATGTCAGCAACTCTAGAATAACTCTGCATTCTGTCAACTACTAAGCTACTAATTCCTACTTTCACTGATTTCCAGGGAACGCAACTTCAGTATTTTTACATAGTCATAATATTATAGGAACTTTTGCCTTATAAGTTTAGAAACTTTTGTGCATGTTAAGCTGTCATGCTGGTACTTATGGCTTGGTTTTCCTTTCCTTCACACTGGTGTAACTCGGGAGTGGTTTGGTGAGAGGGGATGGAGATCAGCACAGCATTGTTGATTCATAGCCATGGTTCATAGTTCATAGTAACTGCAGCTCTTGGCCAGTAGAGTTACACCAAGGTAAGGCACTACAACTCAGTCTTTGAATTCAATGCCATAACTGACATCTAAATGCTTAAAACTGGAGGCAGGTAGTCCATGGCTGTGAGGTCTAGGGCTGCTTAGCACAAGTATGGAAGGAGAATATTCAGGAAGAATTAAAAAGATAGAGAGTTTATTAAAGCTTAAGAAGTCATTCACACTCTTTCCTTGGATTCCTTGGATATGCATTTCAATATTGTCTCCTTTCTAATTTAAGTAAAATTGAGGTCAAAAACCAAAGTAGCAAAACCAAGACAGTTCACAGTCCATGGTGAAAATTGTCCTTAACTCAACCAGAACAGGAAAGGAGCCTTCATGATACAGCAGAGGACTCTAAGGACACAACAGCAAACTGAAGTCGTATTTTGCCTCCGGCAGCGTACAGTACAAGTGTAAAATAATTTAACTAACTTGGTTTCAGTTCACAAACAGTATGGGTGAACAAATGCCTGAAATGGGCTACTAGGGATACAGCCAGTTTTTATCCTCAGTTCTTCACTTAGTGGTGCTGTTCTGGACTTGCATGTATGAAATAACTTGCCCAGGGATAAAGAATCTTGTGAAGGCTTGGTTTGCCATTCCTCGTGCTTACCAGTGGCTGGTTTTCCATGGAGTGCAGTGAATACCAGGTTAGACCCAAAACTAATTAATTTTCCAATAGCTTGTTCTAGAAGTTATTTTTAGTTTATCCTGACCTAGCTGCATTGTCATTTTGTTAAGAGCACGTTGGTAATGTAACTCAATTGGATGTACTACTACACACAAGAATCCATAAAGCAACATCTTGTGTAACAAGAGAGATGTAACAGGAGTTATCAGGTAGGAGTTAACATTTCCATCAGCTCATGGTAGAAGATTCTGTGCAACATTAAACAATCATGGTTTACAAGTTGAAACAATCCATCAATGTGAAACTAAATACTCACCAAGGATGGTAAACCTTAACTCTTGCTTTTAGCTGTCTCTGTTGTAAGAGTACGTCTCTGTCTAGGTGAACCCTGTTCCATTTTCCAAACCTCTGCACCAGGAGATTTGCAAAGCAGTGGCTGCCTGAACTTCTTACCATGAGGCAAACAGCCTTCTCTTTTTCCCAGCTCCATTCTTGTAATTGGCTGCAGTTGTTTAGAGATAGCTCTTTTTTTCCCCCCACAGAACTTGGCCTGTTGCTGATCCCAGTACAAAAAGTTACAACAAAAATTTCAGAGTGGAAAATTTGGCCTCACTTCTTCAAACAATTTGTTAAGCCATAATTTTCAAATCTAGCTGCCTAGGCACAGCTCTCTAGCGTGTCCTTTGAAGCCACCTGCAAGAATTTAAGAAGCAATTGCCTATGTGTTGATGCGGCCTTTCTGACAGTATTCACCACACATCAAGGAGGGCATGAGCCCCTAATTCAGAGGCTCCAGTTCTGCTGTCATACCAACATAGGTAGTCTAAATTGATGATTTCTTTAGGATCAGCAGTGGAAACAACGGAGCTTGAAGTTAACATCTGCTTGAAGTTGTGCGTAATGCCAAACTGGCACCTTAAATCTTCACTCAGGCCTCTTAACACAAAGCTGAGTGTCTTGGCAAGCTTATGTCCACATTAATAATAAATCCTGGTGACACAACCCATTTAAGAAGAACAGTAAGAACTGTGACTCCTTAAGTGGAAGCAATCTGCTTTGTTGTGTTTCAGTGTAGCCAGAATACTTGGAAGATCTTTTTATTTTATTGTGTGCTCTCTCTCGTTATCAGAGTTTCCAAAAGCAGTATGGGTCAGTTAGTACTGTTTTAACTAGCTTGTTTCTTTATCTGGTTAGTCATTTTTAAGAGCTATCTACTTGCTTAGGGAAGTCTGTATGTTTTGATTTTATTTTTATTCTGAATGACTGCAGTCGTCTGGCTATTTATGTGAATGATTAAAGTCTTTAAAAGCTCTGATGGATTTTACTCTCTCGGTCTTGTTACATTCCAGATTTCTGCAAATGCAAAAATACGTATTTCATTCTGCAAAAGCAAAAGCTGTTAACAAACAGTAAATAAACTAAACTGGACTTCTATTATAACGGCAGACTAATGAGCCGAGTAATTTGAGTGGTATAAATAAGGAATGGCCAGCAGCGAGGGAGGCTGTAAGAGAGTCCATTGTAAGAGGAGACTGGGTTTACTAAAGCCTTTCAGCAGAGTGATTATTTAATAAAGAGCCTTATAAGCAAAGGTCCTGGGCTGGAGCCTGCTCATAGCTCTGTATTGCTGGTAACAGGGTAACAGTGTTTGCAGGATCTGGTTCTCTTGAGTTCCAGTAGAACTGGAGGGGAATCCAAATTGATGATCCAATATGATGCATTCGATATGTGCACATACAACAGATTTTGAAGCATCACAATATAGGAAATATACAGGCATAGGCCCTGGAAATTACACTAAGGTGCAATAACAGGTGAGCAGGACACTTTAGGGATTATCATCAATTATTTGAAGAAAATTAATGGATCTCATTTCACAGTGCCAAGTCCTTTACAGACATGTTGCTGAACAGAGAAGTGTTTCTATTACCTCAGCTTTCAGGACTGGTTTATGGATGTCTTTAAGAGAGCCTCTTCCTCGCACAAATCCTGCCAAGGTGTAGATATAGTCAGGACTTCTATTTGTATAAGGTGAGCTGAAGATGTGTCAGTAAAGAGAAATCCGTGCTATCCCCATGTGAGCTCTTCCTTAGCCAATATTAAACATTTTCCCAGTGTATTGGCTGCCAACAATGGCACAGGGCGCTATAGCTACTTTTCATTCCTGTCGTGGTTTCCTATAGTCTTTGACTGTGCTTACTTATGGCTGTGTTGAAAGAAGATGGTGTAAATCAGAGAGTTTTACCTGTTCCATCCTTCTGTTCAATATTCAGGTTTTTAAATGATTATAAGCTCATGCCTATAAAAATGTCCTTGTTTCCATCACCTGTGTTTGGCTTCCAGGCTACATACTGGAATTTATAGATATTGTGCAGCTTACAGATGCTCTATGGAGATTTTTGAGGAAGTATGTTCTCCTTAGGCTTTGAAACTGAGATCATATTTGAGAGAAAATGGCATTCAGGGAACAGAAAAAAAGAACAGGCTGAGCAAATGTAGTTTCTTACGAGCATAATGGGTGGAAGTTTAAAGCCATTCAAAAATGGCTGGGTGAGACTCCTGAATTATTTCAGGCACTGCAGAGTAAATATTCAGCCCCATTTGTAGAATCTATGATGATAAGAACAGAGATTCATCCCCTCAGTTCTGCGGTGTTGGTTGAAGCCAGTAAGATTCAATTAGCTTTTTGGGCTGCGCAGAATCATTCAGTGCTAGTGAGAACAGTCTTCAGTGAAGGACCACTGAATGGCAAACTTAGAGCCAGCGTCTCTTTGGGTTTTGCATTCCCCCAAACCTGAATGTTGTGTCATCCTCTTCTATTTAGATGCTGAATGGCAGAGCTATGGTCTCTGCAGCATGCAGGGAGTGGTTTGTCCTTCCATGGCATTTCTGAGTTCTCAGAAATTCCCAGGGAGCTCTGGGAACCTTGTTGAGCCAAGCAGACAGACATCAGTGCTTTTACAAAAATACATATGACTGGCACTATGCTTTAAACTGAAGAAAAGGTCTTGCAATATTCTTCAGGTATTTGTAGCGAGGATCTGAAACTGTAGCTTGAGAAATGCTGTTAAAGCTGATTAGTCCAGTTTATAATACAGAAATATTTGTGCTTTACAAATACTGACCGCTTTTCTCAGGACTGGTTCAGCTTGCTTTTGATTGTATTTTGAATTTGTGTCATGTTGAGTTTTTCCCTGTAGCAGGTGCAGATGAACAGGAAAACTGAAGCAGAGCAGCAGTGTGCTGCTTGGGGAAATGGCAAGTGACTCTGTAATTTACTCAGTGGTGTGTTTCTCCTTATAATTATTGCTAATTCAAAAAAAATCACTGCGAGTTGCATGCAGCATTGTGTAAGATGAGATAAAACATGAATACAACCCGTGCCTTGTAGGCTGACAAATGAAGTGTAAGGTACTATTGTTTGTTTACTGACTGCCTAAGCATGAGATGAACGATTATCTCTGCCTCGAGAGGCAGCCCAAGGTTTCCAGTGGTATCAATCTTCCTGTTTGTGATTCATTTGTGCAAACACTAGAAAGCTGAGCCTGTAACTGAAGGCGATTACCCAGTTACTTGTCTGCCCCTTGAAAATGACGTTGCTTCTCCATTCCCTTTTGAAACTCAGGACTGCACTGGAGCAAGACTGGGATGGTCATCCCCACTCCTGGACATGACAAGGCAGGTCCAGACTCACAGTCCTGCCTGCAAACCTCCTCACTGGGAATTGCTCCTGTTCAGCAGCAAGATGTTTCTAATGAGCTCACAGGGAGTGGGAGGAGGAGCTGGATTCACCGGGGTGCATCCAGGGCTGCAGAGATGTGGGAGCAACCTATCATCCCTCCCTGGAGAAGGCTGCACTTCTGTCAGTGTCAGGACACTGTGGGACAGGGCTGGTTCTAGGGTGTGGCATCCTTTTTGTGGCTCCGGTGCAGAGGCGTGAGGAAGCTGCAGGGGGAGGGCTCCCCAGCTCGCTGGCAGCAGGATGTGAAATAGGTGTAGTCCTGGGCCTGCTCGGTGCTCTCCATGGCCCAGCTAGCAGCAAGCTCAATGGGGAAGCTGGCCTGGGCAGTAAAAACCAGATTAATTAGTCAGGTGTGAGCCTGATGAGTGAGTCCTCTTCCAGCCCCAGTCTTGCCAGGACAGGTAATACTGTTTTCCCACACCAAGCATTTAAGAGTTTGGCCTTCACCAATGCTTCTTTCTTTCTGGTTTTGATCTGTAATACTTCATTCATTCCACTTTTCGCCATCTTATTCCCCACAAAGTACTGCTTGTCTGCAAACCAGCTGGAGCAGCAAGCTGGAAAATGAACAAGCTCCCAGTGAAAACTGTAGAAAGCTTAATCCTTTTAGTGGATTAACACAAAAGTGAAGTGGTGACTAGACAGTGGTTTGTAAATATTTACATATCTAAGATATCTGATAGTATTGGACTCTGAAATCCAGTGGATACCTTAGATTAGGAATAAAGTCTTGCTTCCATTTGGGATTGAACACTGCAACAGCTTCATAAGGGAGGGCTAGGCTACTTCTCATTTGAAGTCATTAAGTAAATAATTGTTAGGTGGTTTTTTTTTTTTCAAGTAAGGACTAAAAATACCTAGTTTCACTAAAAAGTAAAGTCTCCATATGAGACATAGTGAGTGAGACTCCCTGGCCTGTAGGAGGAGAAAGTTTAGACTAATAGCCTGTGAATCTACACTATCATTAACCACTAGAATAAATGTTTTAAAGTTAATTTGGCAGTTCACCAGCAGCTCTTGAAGAGAGCACTAAAAAGTGAATTGTAGAAATGTAATGAAAGCAACACCATGACAAGACTCAATCTCTTAATCTCCCAACTCACCAGGCCATTGAGGACCCTGGAGAGAAACCAGAATCACCTCTTGGTGTGTGAGAAGTACCTCAGAAGGGCAATTCTGTGTAGCAGATCTGCTCGCTGGAGCAAATAAAACATCAGTGACTTAAAAATGTATTCTGCATTGTCTGTGTCAAGTGTTGTTAACATTTTTCAGGGCCGCCTTTCCTGTAAATCAGCGTTGGAAGGATGGGGATTAACTGTCCCTCAGGAAATGCACTGTTGGCACAGCTCACAGCCCTATGGACTAATTAGGAACAGAAACTGCAAACAAACACAAATCATTATTTGACCATACCAGCTTTCTTCTGGAACTCAGTTTGGGTGCTAAAATAATGTGCATTCAGTCCTGAATGCTCCTGGTTTGCCCAGTCCTTGTTTTGTAGCTGAGTGCCTGCAGAAACATTTCTGGAACCTGATGAAGATGCAAGAGGTTCATTCCCCTGGAACTGATCTCCCAGATGATTGACTCTCCCTATCCACACATCATTTCCTTTCGTTCTTGGCTCCAATTCACTGTTGTTCAGCTTTTGTCAAAACTGAAAAAAAAAAAAAAAAGAGAAATTTTTTTGCAGGAAATAGGGATCTCCTGAGAGAGTTTTTTTTTTTCATATAACTCCTGACCTAGCAGCATCACTGCATTGCTATCAGAGTGGAAATGTATACAGCACAGGCTGCAGCCTCAGCTATCTGATCTTATATAGCACAGTCTACCCATGTACCAATTTGTAACACGTCCAAAGCCTTGTGAAAGCATCCCCATGTGTAGAATTACATGTGTCATATTTATTTAATGATAGATTTGCTAATACAGCACCTGCTCAACAGAATTGCAGACTACATTGAAATCAATTACCGTATGCAAACTGCTTCTAGCAGATGGGACTAGAACTGAACTGTGCAGATCTCTGTGTATTTGGTCATATTTTTTAACATAGCTATTAATCTGGACTGTCAGACTTTTCAGACACATATTAGATGGTTTTCTGTTTCTATTGTGTTTAACTAAATGAAAACTGGTGCGCTCTCTAGACTTGGAACCAAACTCCTGGAAGTCAGTGGGTGTCAAGTCAGGGACTGCGTAATTAGGGAGAAAATTCAGTTTCCAGCCTAGGCCTCTCTCTAAAGCTCGAGTTTCTTCTTTGTGTGCATGTCCTGGGAGATGCATTTAGAGATGTTTGAGCCTGAAAAGGGCCATATTTGGGTTACCACTTTTTGGAGAGGCTTTTCTGGGATGCTTGTGGCTGCAGTGAAGTTCTCTTGGGCTCTGACCTACTGTCACACTGGGTGGTATTCTGCTTGCCCTCCACTTCAGATATGCCTGAGAGAGAGAAAATCCCTTTCCAGTGTGATATGCTGACCTAAAACTGCCCCAGGGGAGGGAAGAATGTCTGGGAGCACAAGGGTTTCATTCCCATCCCATTTACATCCCCATTGTAATTCCACTGGTTTACCTAGACTCCTTCCTGGAGGACTAGCACTCCTAAATGACCCCAAGATACAAAAATAAACATTTGTCTCTTTACATTTCGACAGAGTTTCATTGCTTTGGAAAACTGTTTTGTTTAATTTGTGTTTTCCATACTCACTTGGAAGCTGAAAGTACTTGAGCTATAAAAGGAGTTTTGTGCAGTGGATGCAGCTGATTTGATTTCCATCATGAAAAATACATGCATCATCAGCTGCAGGAGTATGTCTTGAATGTTTCTGAAAGTATCCCCCAGAAAGATGGTCTAAAAGTTGAGGTGAACAAAAGAAATCTAGTTAGTTTGTATGTGGATTTTTTTAAGCACTAGTATTAATTATAATGTAAATACTAAATATTACATTAATGATAATTAGTTATTGTTTAATTATTGGTTCAGTAAATAAGGTAATTATTCCATATTCTATCAAAGGCTGGCATGGGGTTAATTCTGGTCATCTCTGGAGGGGAGAGCCAGAATCCTTCCATGATTAACATTAATGTCTTTTATTCATGGTTCTGGATAAAAAATTAAGCGGGTATAAAAACTGACAGTGTTTCTTTAGCTTCAGAGGCAACTTTCATATTGGTGTTACAGGCCCTCACTGTCATAAATCAAACAAGATAGTTCATCAGCTCCTTTCCATATACACTTCTCACTTTTTGGTTAAAAGACTATTTTTCAGACCTGCCACAACAGCAAGCTTTACCCACTCAAGTATTGGAGAGCTTTTCTATAGCAGGAGATACCAGCAGTAAAATTGTTGCTCAGCTTTAAGTGTGCCATCATTGTCACTCTAAAGGGCACTGGCAAATGAAAAATATCTGACAAATTGACAACTTGACAGCGACCCGAGATGGTGAATTAATCCACCTTGGCAGAAGGCTGTTGATGAATATTTAAATAGGTTAATAGTCAACATCAGAACCCTGAAACCAAATACAGGCTGGCAGCAGTAAGGAACAGGTAAATCTGATATCTAAATTGTACTGTTACTAGTGGGCTTCAATCTCAGAATGGAAATCAGATCCTCAAATCTGAAATAAAAAAGTTAATAATATTCCCTTACAGGTAGTTCTTTGAACAACAGCCTTTTCTATCAAAAGAAGGTGCTTGTTTCTTTAATTTATGTGTGCCCTTACACAGGCAAATCCCCAGTTCCTTATTCAGCTCAAAGACACACGCATTCAAATAAGAAGATGGGTAAGTTAACAAAAGAGAAATATATTAAAAATAAGTGAATCCCATCTGAATTGGCATTGATAAATTTTGAATATATCCACGAGTCTCTCAGTTTCTCTGTTTTTTCTCCCAAAACACAATGGGAAATACTCCCTGTTCTGACCATGTATGACAGATCACAGGAGCACGTCTCTTTGAGGTGGCTTTCATGGTGCTCTCACAGGCAAGATCTGCACTCCTGAGGGTGCCATCAGCCCAGCAACAGAGCTGGAGTTGCAAGAAAATGAGAAGTGAGAAAGGAACATAAGGATGTGTAGCAGTGGTGTAGATGATCCAACCTCAACTCTTCACTGCAGTACTTTCTGGGTCACCTGCATTATCTTTTCAGCAAAATGCAGAAGGGCAAGCTCAGCTGGCACCACACACATTTACTGTGCAGAATATAATTAAAAATGTACAAGTTGGACAATGCACTTTGTCCGTATCACTTTCAGGTACTTTCGGGTGGCACTCCTCCAAAGGGCTGATGCAGTTCAATAACAGTGGTTTTAGCCATCTGTGGGCTCTCTAATGAATTCTTTGACTAACCCAGAATCCTGTTTGGCTCAAGAAAGGCTCCATAGCAGCCAGGCAAGTCAGGTGCACTGGAATCTATCTGTTGTCTAAGGATAACTCAATTCCATGTTAGTAAGAGCTAGTGCTGGTCAAATCCATTCCTCTTGTGTAAATCGAAGTGAGGTTCTTATTAGAGTCTGTTCCCGGTCCAATACTAATCAGTATTTTCATTAAGCACTGGGATTAGGGTGTACTGTGTTATTGTATTTGCAGACGACACTGAGATGGGAGGCACTTTGCAGGAGAAAAGGTAAATTCAAAAAAATCTTGGTAAAGTAGATAAATAGTCTGGGTGGTGCTAAAATAAAAATGGTCATTAAAAAAAATAGGAATTATTTAAGAATAATGAATTGCATGAACATTAGATATAAAGTGACCAATTTGGCCTGCCAGAAAAAAAGTTTTAAATGTTACAAAGTATACATTTGCCAGTAGTGAAAAGCATAATAGCTGTAGCTTGTTATGGGTTATACAAATATATGTGAGATAAGTGAAATTATTTTTCCATTGCGTGCAGCACAGATAAGCCCTCAGTTAAAGTACCAGCTCTGTTTGGTACTTGTAGATTTGGAAAAGAAGTGGCCAGGATAATGTCCAGATGAGAGCAACAAAAAGAACAACAGATTTTATCAGAAAACTTAAGGAAACTGGATGATCTTCAGATTAAAGAGGTAGGATTATTTTCATATAGTACACAGGTATTTCTCAGTATTACACTTCATATTTGGGTCAGGATAAGAAGCAAAAAATTTACCTATTGGTGAAGAAGATCTAGGTTAAGAGGTTCAGAAAAATGTAATGCTTTGGGGGATATTGAGCTTTTATGATTGATTTTTAGGAGCAGCTGGATGACCAGGATTGGCTGGTGCAGCAGGCCTTGGGCAGGAGTGTGGGACTGGAAAACTACTGCCCATTTTATTTTCTAGAAAACAATTGCTTAAGTCCCAGCTGATGTCAGTGGTACTGAAACATCCGAACATATTTTTGTGGAGCAAACAAAACTGACGATAAGCAGAAGAGAAGGAAATATAGTAACTTAAAAAACATGGAAGATTATTTTGCTTGCCATGGTTCATCATCTAATGGTTTCTTACAGATATATTTTGACAAATAGATTCATGGGCAGTATGATCTTAATAAATAAAATCAGAGAATATTTGAGTCTCATTCACCAATTTATAAATGCAAATTTTCTCTGCTTAAGGATAATTTTTGTTTTAGGAAGTGAGAAGTAGAAGGAGTAGTATGTCGGATGTATACTTCCAAAGAATAACTTCAGTAAGGTCTACACAGTAGGGATAAACCTCCTGTGGTCCAGCATTGTTCCCACTCAAGTCAATGAAAAGCCTATTTTTTTCAGCTGGACGATCTCAGAGTTATTTTAGCAATTAGGTTCACATAATGAATTAATTACATAAAATTATAAGCAATTTGTAGACAAATACCAAGCAATTAAATTAGCTGGATAAATTATATGCTGTGAGCCACTCATCTGTAATACTTATCTTTTGCTATTGTGTACCCTTAGAAATATTCCAAAAAAGAAATACAGTATCATAAAAGTGATTTTAAAAATAAAATTGTTACAAGATTGTTTAATTGATATGTGGATTATTTTATAATTTTTTGGTGATATTATTAAATAAATTCCAAAACATGTCATGGAAATATATCACAAGACACAATCACTAGCACAGTCTCTCTTGTTTTTCTGAGTCCAGCATTTAAATCTGCACTGGATCCTGTCCCTCCTGGCTGTTTTTCATTGAGCCAGTGAAATAATTTCAGATTATAGCAGTGGCACAAATCCTAGGGTAAAATCAGAAACAGGATCAGGTTGCTCACAGGAAATTCAGTGTTCCAATGCTAGAACTGATTTATTACCAACTAGTTTGTTTATAGCTATCTTTGATATCTTCTGGCTACTTTGAATTATGCATTGTTGACATAACCTCAGCCAACCTCTACTGATATCAATAAAACATTGAATACAACAGATATTCAACTAAGGACAGAGTAAAAAATGTTTGAAGACCTCTAGATTTGTTTCAACAGGGTGAGGCTTAATATTTTATAGGAATAGCATCCTTTACATTTGTTGTGATCCAGTACATTTGCTGTGATCAAACATACAGTACTGTAAGAAAACTGGCAGAAGGCTAAAAACTAAACTTTTCATTCCATCAGAACCATTAGCAACTAAAAACATCTCCTTTCAGAAAGGCAGGAGATTGGGAAACAAAAATAAAAATATGTGAGGAAATTACAAAATATGGGATATTTATAGATTTACAGCTGCAGCAAGCCTAGATGGAGAAAGTGAGACAGCAGAAAAAGGATTAGGATTAGGATTACTTATGCACTTATATAACATTTGTTCTAAATTTGATTACAGTACTCAGTAAAATGAGAACTCAGTATTCATCATGCACAGCAAAAAACTTCATGTCAGCATCTTCATTTACATTTGCAAAAATAATTAGGAATCATTTGTAAAATGCTTTAATTATGTTAATCAGCCAATGTTTTGCTACATTTTGAAGACATAAAAGATTATAGGAACTTCAGATAGAGCAACCATATGTTTGTTTGCCTCATATGGCTGTAGGAACATCATCTGTCATGTTCACAGCTATTTTTTTTTTTTTTTGTCTGCAGAGTCCCCAGTTATCCCTGCATGGTAGATTATTGCACCCTACTTCTAGAATACTAGGCCATGAGGGGATTTTAAAAAAATAATAAATATATGCACACACCCTCTCAAATTTTGAGTATCCAGCTTCAGATTTATAAAGCTTAAGTGCTAAACACTTCCTATGGGTTTATTTATTCTGCAGGTACTTCAGAAACTTGACTGAAATGGCAGACAGGATTTTTGAAACTCTGAGCCTATGTGACTTTTCTTAAAGCTGGAAATGAGATGTGAAGATGTTGTAGAACCAATGGTACCATGACCTGTCACCAGATTTTACATATACTTTTCCTATATGATACATAACTTGTCTTGAAAGTGATCTCCAACCTAAAGGCCAGGAAAGTCTCACTCCTCAAGAGCAGACTAAATCAACCCATTTTACTATATTTATGCCAAAATAAAGAGGGGAGGAAAAAAACCCAACCAAAAGCCTTTTTTTGTGATTGCTGTGAACCAAACAATGTGTCTGTGGGAGGGAAGCCTGACTGAGTGCACAGCCCAGCCCAGGACAGGGCTCTGGTGGGAGGGAGGTCAGCAACACTTGGGAACCAGCCTGGCATTCCTGCAGACACACCTACATGGGAGATCTGCCCAGAGGCATGCCTGGTGTTATTAGCACACATGTGAACACACTTGGTTTGGGCGGGAAGGATGGCAGTGAAAGGAAAGCTGGTGGAAAAACAGGTCCCATCATAAATACCAGCTGGAGATGTGATTAATTTACAATTTCTGAAGAGCCAAAAACTTTATTGTAAACACTGTGTTGGAAGGAAGAAGTGTTTTTGCCAGCTTATTCTGTTTGGTAGATGTTTTTGTAAAAGCCTTTTACTGTATAAAATGCATCTCTCTTAGCAAAAATTTCTTTTACAGCTGCACTAATGAACAGCCTCTCCAGTGCTGAGCCAATACAAGTGATTTTGTCTTCATCTGTGAGACTCTCTCCTACCCACTGATATATCTGAAATCTGTGTTCATGGCCAACGTTGGCAGGGCTCTTCTATTTTGTCCTTTGTCACCCAAGGTGGCTGTATCAGTTTTAGATGAGGCACTGAAATTTTCTTCACCTCCCCAAGGTGTCTGTCTTGCCTCTCCAAGCCTCTCTGCCTTGTTCCCTGAGGCATTTGTGTAACCCAGACAGGCTGGAGCCCTGGGCTTTGTCATGGACATGCCTGTGCAAGGGAGTTACCGCTGCTCTTTGAGACACCTGTACAAAGCAGGGACAGGGGGAAAGTCAATGGACAGGAATTTAATCTCTCACCCATGAGAAAGGGAGGAACTCACCAATACCGGCTAATATCCTGCCACTTGCCATTGAGGCACAGGCTTAAATAATGGGGAATTGATGGAAAGCACTGAACTATAAGGCTCTGTTAAATTGTTTTCCCTTTTTCCTTAGGTGGGTTGAGAGAAAGGAAGACCCTTGAAAAGGAACCTGTATAATCACGGCTCATTGCTGCTGGGACAGGTAAGATCCACAGGCATCCAGGTTAGGTATTCAGCATTCAGGCTGGCTACAATCCAGCCAACAGCACAGCAAGGAACACCTTCAGAAATATCTACTTCATAGTTTGAGTGCAGTATAGGAACATGTTAGCTGGCATTATATGAGCTAACTCCAATACTAGAAAACTGAATCCTGAACACAAAAAAATATGCTAGTTATGACAAGCTTACTTCATATCTAAATCCCACAGAGATTTATGCGACTTGTAAAGTCTGAACCAGAAGGTGTTCTCAGAAAACCTCTATCTAATTCAGCAGTTTGTCCTCCAAGGCATGGGAAACTGAAGTTCTACATGAGGGTGCTTGAAATCCTACTTCCCACTACCTGGAGAACATTCCATAAAACAGATGTTACACTATTTTGAAGCAAGCTGTTAAACCAAGAAAGAGTGTACAACCATGAACAGAATCCACATGTTCCTTTCCCACAAAGATCTCAAGCTCCTTTGCAAGGTAACATCCCTAGGTGTGTAACTGTTTGTATTACAGTTGTCACGGTAATGTCCCAGGTGGCCAGTGTCAAGAGACCTGGATACCAGGCCCTGTGTTTATTCTCCAGAATTCAATATTTCTTTATCCACTCAGTTGTCTTAACTGGGGTGCTAGCAAGCAGAAGAAAAAAAATATTCCCCGTAGAATATTATTAGTTTTTTATTGAGATGCATTATTTTCTGCCTGGCAATTTTTTACAAAGGTTAACCATGAGTATGAATGCCAATAATCACTAGGGCTTATAAATCAGAAAAGGAAATTGCTATAAAAAGACGAGAATAAGAATGAATTAGTTGGAAAAGTGTGTTTTTATAAATCATTAAATAAAGAGTCTGGAGAAAAATTCACATTTTATAAAGTTACCTTTTTTATAATAGAATCAGAAAATTATGTCACTGTCAAGGATATACTAGAAATTAACTGACTTACCTGAACACATTTTCTAACAAAACCATTGTTTTGCAAGATTATGAGTCTTCCACTTTTCATCAAGACAGGGCCATTGGAGATATTCCAAACTTTATGAGCCATGGATTAAAAAAATGTATCTCTTCCCTTAAAAAAAAAATAGAAAAAAGACCCCTTAAACAATTAGCATTTTATACTTCATCCTGGTCATAATCAGCTTCATGAAGACAAGGGGTGGCTTTTCAGGATTTCATCTTTCTTCTAATCTTGGACTGCTTCCCCGGGGGAAAAGAAAACAAAACAGCTTTAGAGAAAGCCACAAGCTGAACATTACAGCCTACAGGCAACACGTAATTAAAAAGTTAACAGTGAGGCTGAAAGGGAAGATGAATTTTAATGCTTTCCACAGCTCCCTGTTATCCTGGGGCCTTGCAAACTGAGTAGCACTGATTGTAAACTCTCTTGACTTGCATTTAGCAGGCCAGGCCATTACACACAGCCAGGGATGAGGTAAGTGCACAGCATCTTTTGGTGAAGTGTGGAGCAGTGCAAAGTTCTGTGTGCCTGCAGGGGACTGACAGGTTTGACCTTCTGTGTGTCACAGGGAGCCCGTCACCTGGCACTTGGGATCCAGTTCTCTTGAGCTTAACATGTTGGATAGAAGTTGAAGTTCAACACTCTCAACAAAGCTCTCAAGTGAAAAGAAAAAAACAGTGGAAAGGTGAGGTGTGACGTCAAGATCCAGGTTTTAACAACTGCGAGAAAGGGTAAGAAGAAATAAAAAAATACTGCATTATTGTGGAGATCCAGTAAGTGACTTGGAAATGTCACCTTGTGCATCCTGTCTTTTAATCTGATCTTATTTCTTTCAGGGCACAAAAAAAGGAGTGACAAACTGCACACAGGGTTTCTCTTTAAAAAGTTCAGTTCGTTTTCTAACTCTTTTACTTTTTCCCTGAAGACTGGTTGCTCTAGGTAAGAATACACATGTGTCTTTAGATGAAAAGCCTTGTGACTGAAAATCAGTCACTGATTATCTCTATATAATTGATGCTTCAGCCAGTAAGTGAATGCTTGAGGAATAAAGATGCCTTGAAGAAACCCTGTGTCTCTCAGGCAGCTCTTACCCTCGATGGATTAGAAAGAAAACAGGCATTTTTATTGTGTACATTTTTAATTAGCACTGTAATTATCAAGTAAATAATGCATAGATTAAAATATTCATTTAGAGAAATTACAAAATATTTCATTAAAACCAAAGGAATGACTGAGAGGAATTTTCCACCAGGAAAATGATACTGTAAGGAGTATTACTGGGTTTTGCTACACAAACCTACATCCCTACTGTGAACCTACATCCCTACTCTGCACCTCTTTGGCTTTTCTGTTTTTCTGTCCCAAAGGACAGAGGTGTTTTCCAGAAGCAACAAAAGAGCTGGGCTGGCCCAAAGTCAGTGCACCAGATGAGACACCCCCTTTGCTATAACGTGCCTTGGCTGCAGTGCAGCAGCACCCTGGGAGCCTGGGATGGGGCTGGTGCACTCGGGGATGGGGCAAGTGAAAGGACTGAGCTACCAAGCACTTCAGAGTTTTCCAAGGCAGGAATGCTGCAGGCAGCTCACGCTCTGGCATCAGCACTGCACTTCCATCTCCTCTCATCATGCACTGGATGCGGCCATAGAGCCTGACAGCATCTCACCAGTTCCTGCTGGAAAAGGGCCCCAAAACACCATTCAAAACTAATGGAAATGTGTGAGTGGCTCCCACAGGAACAAGCTCAGGGAGCAGCATCAGCAGCCCCAGTAACAATTTGATGGTTGCGTGTTCAGGCAATGATTCTGTGGTTACCAATGTTTAATTTTATAAGCCTAAAAGTAGCACCATTGATTATATAAGAATTACTCATGCACGCATAAATAAAAGCTTGCTGGACCTAACATTTAAGTGTGTGTTTTTATGTTTATATAAATATTTCTTTATCAGACAGCATTTGTATCCTGATCTTGCTAAACAAACATCTGAAATCATTACTCCCATAGGAACTTAAGTGGAAAGCTTGGAGTCTAATCAAAAGACCCTGGGAAATGGGTTAAACCTAATCTTCAGAAGGTGACTTTTTCTTCAGCAGTTGCTTTTTTTTCTATATAAGCCTGCTGTGTGAATTCAGGTGACTCCAGGGCACTATTTTAAAGTGGGATCTCTGATGTGGGAATCTTAATTCTTAATACAGTTGACCTCTGATTTGAGAAGTGCTGGAGTGTTACTGGCTAATCAATATCTGGCTTGGCTGCTCTGCTTCAATTTTCTCTTCTGAAAACTATTTAGCTCTCAAGGGTGAGATGAAACTTCATAAGTGTCTAGTGCGGGCTTCTGAGCAATTTAAAAAGTGCAAAGTTTTACTAGGCAGGATGCTAGGAAAGGATGTTTTCTTAGTGAAATTTTTCTGTATATTTGAAAAGGTGCTTTTGCTGCACAGAGCAAAAAAATTCCATCCTATCAATATACTTTCATCCACTAAAATACAAAAATCTTAAGAGTGAAAAATACAAACTGCAGAGTTCAAATCACTTGCAAATTGCTTCCAAGTTTTGTCTGGTGAAACAGTATCATTACAGCAAATGTGGAACAGACAGCGCCAAGCAGCTTTATGTAACACAACTGCAAGCCATGGAAACAGAGGCTTGCAGAAAGTGCAGCTCATACTGGAATTTGGCAGGGACAGAGTGACAAATATTCTTGCACTTCAGAGTAATGGCATATGAATTTTAGTGTGCAGTGGTTCAGGACCCTGTTCTACATCTGATGATAAAAGAGGAGCACGAATATTGAGTGTATCAGTTCAGCTTCTGGCTTAAGGCCACTCTCCAGGCAACGTGCCACAGCTATGAAATCACTCTGTTATTTTCGACTTCTCATTAGATGAATAGGGTAGTGCAAGCTGTTTGAAACTCAGCTTTGATGTATTTAAATGTTTTGAAATAATGCCTAGAATTTAATACCAACTTTTGCTAACATGAGCTTTCCTAAGTGCCTGATAAAAATAATTTTATTGCCCGCTGTTTAACTGTTATTTTTCTAATTAAATGCAGATGCTTAAACCACAGCATTCACCACAAGATTCTGTTGCTCAGATCTTAGATCATCCATCTTAAATCCTGAATTACATTCTAAATTTCTATATGAACACTAAATACCATAGCAGATACAATTATGATTTGTTGCTAAAAATCCTAATTCCCTGGCAACAAATGGGAGCATTAGGAACAGTGCTCTTCACTCACAGAAACACTTCTCTTTAATTCAGTGTCAAAGTGGAGACAAAGTGGGGACAAGTGTATTTGGTCACAAATGCCCAGGTCTTTACTGCTTAAAATAATCTCCTTTAGCTCTTAGTCACACAGGCAGAGAAGACGCAGACTTGTATAGGTGTGTCCAATGTTTGGTGCTGAACACTGTTTTGTTTCGATAAGCAGCAGCTGTTTTGAGAGCAAAATCACAGATTTGTCAAGGCTGGGACAGACCTCTGGAGATCACCCAGCCCAACCCCCCTGCCAAAGCAGGGTCACTCAGAGCAGGTGCCACAGGAACGCGTCCAGGTGGGAAGATTTCTTCCACTGAAAGATTTCGGAGAGATCACTGCCTGACATCAGCACGTTTCTACACCCGATTTTAACGAACAGCAGTGCAAGACAATGCTGCCAGCAGCAGGGCGCCAGATCCTCCAGCACCTGTTCCTGCTTTGGGAGAGCCACACACCGTGTACTTGGGCTTTAACTTTAAATCAGTGATTATCCGCTCTCTTTTCAAAGTCTTTATTCCGACATGTGTCGGCTTTACACTTCTTGCAAAGAAAATAAAGATAAAACCATCAAGTTGCGAAGTAGCTTCCCTTGGGTAGCACAGGGAGCCCTCATAGGCTGAAGCCCTGGCTGAGGGCGCTGAGCCCTGACGGGCTGCGGCCAGAGCCCGTGTGGGGAGCTGGAATTTTGCCCGAGGGTCACTGGGGCTCACGCACGGCTCTTGTCCCCGAGAAGCCGCACCTCAGGGCGGCGGAGCGGCCGGACCACAGCAGCCCAGGCCTGGGGCAGGTCACGGTGACTCCCCCCTCACGGCTCCATCGCTCACACCGGCCCTTCTCNCGGCGACAGCGGAGGGAGGGCGCGGCACTGCCGAGGGAGCCCCACCGCGGGGCCGCGACCCGCGCCGCCGGGGATGCTGCGCTGGGTCCGGCAGCAGCTGGTAGGTGCCTCCCTGCACCCTCCGCGCCGCGGGCCGGGCGGGCTCTCGAGCCGCAGGTCCGCAGAGGAGCAGGGCCGGGGTGCGGGAGGGAGGAGAGTCCTTCCCCTCGCAGGGGAGGGGGAGACCCGCAGGTTGCACTTGGGTCGTTATTGACGGGTTTTTAAATTTTATTTTTAACCCGTATCCGAGGGTTTGGTGTGTTTCGGTTTTTTGGCCTTTGGTTGGTTTTTTTGTGGTTTTTTTGTTTGTTTTTTTTTTTTTTTTTTTTGAAACCCCCTTGGAAAGCGGAA
>VWZV01017135.1:43646-54398 GCA_013397155.1 Irena cyanogastra | reverse complement strand
GAGGCTGAACGTTTCAGGTTGGGCACTGAGAGGAATTTCTCTTCACGGAGATGGTGATTAAACATTGGAGTGGCTGCTCAGGAGGATGGTGGGGTGGCTATCCCTAGAATTGTTTAAAGAGAGACTGGATGTGGTGCTCACGCCATGGTCTAGTTGACAAGGTGGTGTTCAGCCACAGGCTGGACTTGATGATCTGAGAGGTCTTTTCCAGTCTGATTGACTCTGTAACTGGGAGGTACCTTCTCCCAGAGGCCACTGAGCTGTGGGAACAGCCTGGTTGGATTCCTTGCTGACCTCAGGCCGTGCTGTTGCAGGGCAGACCAGTTTGAGTACGTGATGTACGGCAAGGTGTACCGGATCGAAGGGGACGAGACCTCCACGGAGGCGGCCACGCGCCTGTGAGTGCCTCTTGAGAACGGGGGGACACAGTGCCCCGGGGTGGGGTGGGGAGCGCTGAGATCTTGGCTGGGGTCTCCCCTGGGGTTCCCTGCTCTCACTACTGCTCTCTTCCCACCTCAGCTCTGCCTATGTGTCCTACGGGGGGCTGCTCATGCGGCTGCAGGGAGACGCAAACAACCTGCACGGGTTTGAGGTGGACTCTCGTGTTTACCTGCTGATGAAGAAGCTGGCTTTCTAGCACACCTCCATGGGCTGCCCCCACAGACATCCAGCACTCTGCCCAGCCTCTTCAGAGCTGAGGAGGCAGGAGCAGTCCCCCTCCTCATCCCAGTGTCTTCTGACTCTTGCTGGGATCCACGTCTCTGTTTGCGAGGAGAGAAGTGGTGCCTGAGAGGTGCATACCATGCTGGCTGCTCCAGTCTTGCCTGATGGCATCTCCTCACCTTCACCTGTGCTCAACAGCCCTGGGTCTGGCCAGGAGGAACCGGACTGAGACAGCTGCCTGCCTGCCTCTGAGGACCATTCCCTCAGGAGCTGTTCTGAGTCAGGCCTTGGTTTTGATTAAACTGGGATATTTTGTACACCTGGCTCTGCGTGCTGAGAGACAAGGCTGACAGGGAGTGGATACACCTGCACAGGGGCAGAGGGGGGACCCTGCCACTTCCCAAAGGATGGGGAGTCCACACTTGCAGCAGGTGGGTACAGAGAGGAGGAGTGGCAGCTCAGGCCCTGTGCGGGGCTGTGCTGGGGGATCCTGCAGCACTGGCAGCTGCCACGGGTGGGAGCACGTCCAGAGGAGCTGGCTTCTGCCCCGGGCCCAGGCACAAGGACACACAGAGTCTTTAGAAAAATAGCTCTTTAATCAAAAAGCATTCACAGTAGAGGTGCCTGCCCAGATGGGAGCAGGGCCTGTGCCTGCTGGCACAAGTGTCGCTGCTTGCCTCCGTGCACTGCACGGTTGTGAAGACTTGAGAATCAGGTGCCAACCCTTTCCCTGCGGGCATCTTTCTGAGCACCCAAAGCACAGCTTGGTGTCCTGCAGGATTGCTCCAGCATTGCTTTGTGGTTGAACCCTGTGTGCAGCCTCACCGGGCCCCACATGGAGGGTCTCTGCTGTCCCCCTGTCCTTGCTTGCACGAGACCTTGGCCAGGTCGTAGAAGAAGAAGCGCAGCTTGCCCTGTACCAGCTGCCGGTAGGTGAGGAAAATGCTGGTGATGTGGGTCTGCTCCATGGAGTGTGGAGAGCAGCTCGGCTCCCAGTGTCCTGCCTGAGAGTGGGACAGAGGGGTGACAAACACCATTGCACCCAACCCAGCCCAGCTGGCACCTGTGCCGGGGTGGTCTGGCTCATGTGGGGAGGTCTCACCTCCCAGCTGAAGGTCTGCAGGAGCAGGAAGAAGGAGTTGGCATGTCGGTAAAGCTGGCTCAGCTGCCTGGCCCCACACTCATCACTCACCTGGCCCTGGGCTCCTGCTGCAGCACCCACCAGCAGGGCCAGGTCACACAGGATCTCCCGCCGCTTGGTCTCGTTCTGGGGGAGCAGACAGTGACCCCCAGGGCCTCCTTGCTTTCTGTGCTCACCTGAGGTCTGGATGAGGTCCTCTACCCTCCCTGTGCCACCAGATATGCCTACAAGCATCTTGTTCAGCATTTCTGGTGCTTGTGCCAACCCAAGGTTCCTTCTCCAGTCCTGTTAGCACACCAGTGCCAGCACCCTCCTCCCAGCCCCTCTCACCGATTTGGATTTCCACTGCAGGAAAGTGAAGTCCACCAAGGGCAGCACTGCAGGGCACCTGAGTGCAGGCAGGGCCTGGCACTGGCCCTAGTGAGGAGAGATGTCAAGGTGAGGTGCCAGGAACTGTGCATGTCCCTGGTCTTGGGTTTTGTGGGGGACTGTATCCTCACCACTCTCTTTTCCATGTCCTTGGCCTCCAGGATGTACTTCTGGATAAGCCTGTTGTCACAGACCAGCCGTGTTGGGCTGGCACGGTCCTCTTTGACGTGCAGGAGGAAGGATGTGAGGAGTAGCAGTCCTGGAGGAGATGGGGTTGCCTTGGGCACTGTGCCAGCCTCCCTGGGCAGTGCCAGCCCAGAGCCACTTGCCGTGGTGAGTCCTCACCCCAGCCCTTTGGTGGTCTTGATGGCCTCGTGGTGGGGGTGCAGGGGGAGGCGTGAGTGGCTGATGAGGGCCTGGTGCTGCTCTCCAGTCAGCCAGAGGGGTGCCCGGTGCTCAGGGGGGAGAGCTGGGCTTTCTGTGCCAGCGGTGTGTGCCAAGGGGCCGCACAACCGTGTCTGCCAGGATTTTTGGCTGCGCTCCAGGCAAGGAAGCGGGGCTGTACTCCCTGTGCAGACCAGGGCCAGCCCTCCGGATCCCTGCCAAGAGCAGTTCCAGGCGTCATGTGCACTTCGGGGAATCCCAGCCTGCAGTGTCCCACAGGGAACATCTGCTCCTGGCCACTGCCCTGGCTGAGCGCTCCCCTGCCGGCACTGCCTGCCCCAGTGCTGCTGCACACCGCTGTGCCCGGCAACTGCCCGTCCTGCCAGCTTCTCCAGTGCCCTCTTTGCATCCCCCTGCCTGCCTCACTGCCTGCCCTGGCACTACACCTGTCCCCAAAAATCCTCGGTGCAGCCCGTTTACCTAGGACGGGCATAGAGAGATGCTTGGTTACCCTCACATGCTGGCAGTGACCAGGTCCAACTAGCCCAGAACCACCCTTGGGGTTTGATGCCCATCTGTGGGATTCATCGTGCAGGGGACACTCTGGCTGTGGGCCCACAGTATCCACTGTCCCTTCCTGCGCACCCGGTCCCCCCTTTTAGCCGCACACTCACTGTTCAGCTCCATGCTCGGCTGGGGGCTTCGGCCCTGCATCTTCCACCCTGGGGCCAGCGGCTGCTGCCTGGCTCCCGTCCCCCTTCCATGGAGGGCAGTGGTGGCGCGGGATCCCCGCGAGCCGCCCAGCCAGGACGGAGGGCCGGAGGCCGGGAGCGGCCCCGGGACTGCACGGCGCGGCTCCGCGGCTCCGGCTTGGCCGCCCAGCCGAGGCAGCACGATTTCCTGTTGTGTCGCCGCTGACCTTCCAGCAAAATCGCAGCAGGGGCCCCGGGCCCGGGGGAAGGCTTCCTGCCTCTGGCCGCTTCCTCCCTTGGCTCGGGGCACGGGAAGGGCGTCCCTGGGCGCCCTCCTGGCTGCTCACCTGCCCCCAGGCCTGAGTGCTCAGCAGCCAGCGCCTCAGTGGTCCGTGTCTCAGCTGTGCCTGTCCGGGGGTAGAGGGTGGCCCTGGTACCTGCAGAAGAGATGGTGTCAGTGATCCTGCACTGGACAGCCCCGGGAATATCAGCCCTGACGAAGTCCTGCTCCTAGCTGTGGCATGAGCCACAGGTATGAAAGCCGCTGGATTGTGGGTCCCAGAGGTGGACCATAATCCTGGTGACCCTCTCCTAGAGGTGGACTTCATCCGTGGTGACCTTTACCCTGTTGACCCTCATGCAGAGGCATGCTCTGTCCCCTGCCTCCACCAGAGACAATGCAGGGAGCTGGAGATTCCCAGCATGGCTGTGGTTCATGGGATCCCTCTGGGCTGGGGAGGGCTGTGGATCACAGGGATCATGGCCCCAGGGCTGTTTCACCAGGGGTATTGGTTGGGAGTGGGCTGAGTGAGGCACGCACAGATGCCCCCTCCCGGGGTAGGAGAAGCACCAGGGGCCTGTTCAGCACCATGCCCTGGCATGGCTGTGACATTCCCTGGCAAAGTCAGCTCTCTCTGGGCACTCTGGCAGGGGGTGCACATCCCCATGCCCATGTGTACGTGTGTGCTGTCCCCCTATACTGCACACGGGTACACACCCACCACGTGCACCCTCCAACCTACCTGTACACAGGTTTGTTTCCCTGGCACGTGTCGGGGCCTGCGCTCAGATAACCCTGCACCCCGGAGCCCCTCACGGCTTCCCTGTGGGGAACACCCCCTCCCGGCACACATCCTCTGCTCCTGGACTCCCTGCAGTGCCTGCGTTTCCTTCTCACACCCCGGCTCTCTCTCGCACACTCTCGCACGTTCCCACCCCTGTCCCTGTGGACAGCAGTTCCCGGCAGCGCCTGGCTGGGTGACAGCACTTAAAGTAAACACCCCAGCCCCGCTCCACCTGCCCCGTGCCCTGCTCAGCCCACAGCAGCCCACCTTGCAGGGTGCCTGGATGGGGGGTCCAGCGGTGCCACGACTGCAGGGACGAGACCGGCAGCCTCGGCTCTCCTGGGCACATCTGGCAGCAACGGGACCGTAAGGACCGGGGTCAAACACCTCCAGGCTTCCCCCACACGGCCGTGGCCCTTCTGCGGACGTGACAAGCTGCAATCATGCCCGCAATCACGCCCATCAGCACCCTCAGCCCCTCTGCCAGCGCTGGCCTGGGGCCTGCCGTAGTCTCCATGTCAGTCTCTGCCATGCCCCTACCATGTCCATTCCCTGTCCCTCCCTGGGTGCAAAGTCATTGGCGATGCCAGGCTGGAGAGCTGCGGTGCCCTGCATTCCTTCTTGATTAGGCAAACAAACCCATCAGGGGGAACTGGAGAGAAACTGGAAACTAGAGGTCTAACGGACCCCCACGGTCAGCCTAAGGTGCCCACAATAGTCCCTTTACTCCAAAATATTCTTTTCAACAATGCCAGAAGCTGGCAGGCAGCATGAGCCTGTGCCCGTGGGCAGCCTGGTATTCCTCTGCTGGAAAGGGCAATGCCAGCTTTTGCTGCCCATGCCGGGGGGGCAGAGGAGGATGTGGGGGAGAGCTCCTGCTTCTGGCCCCCGCCCGATCCCACGGATGTTGGATGCTGTAGAGGGAGAGAGAATGGGGGCAGTAAGTGAGGCACAGGGACCCCAGAGGGACACGGGGGCTCCGGCCAGGCAGCCCGGTCTCTGGCAGGGGACAGGAAGCCAGGCGGGGGCCGCGGGGCTGCACAGCTGGCCGGATCCCGGTGCCAAGATTCCCACCTCTCCTTACAGGGTGCAAAGTGCTGGGAATCCCGCTGCAGGAACAGCCGTTCGCACCCACTTTGCCAAGGTGCTGAAGACAGCAGGAGGTGCCAGGAGTCGGGGAAGGGGGGGCGAAGAGGAGGAAGACGCCGGAGTGGGGGGGAAACAGGTTCGGTGGCCCAGCTGCTGTCCCCGCAGGCCACCCAGATGTGCTCGGTGGGCACCCCCAGGATGTCAGTGCTAGCATGGGAAGCAACCTGGCCTTCCAGGGGCAGGGAGGGGGGTCCCAGCCCCCTTTGAAGCCCCCATAAAAGGGTCTGGCATAAAGGAAAGAGAAAGTCAAAGGAACAAAGAGAGCGGCTAATCCCGGCATGAGCAAACAGCCCCGTTTGCTCAGGACACAGCTGGCTCCGGGGCCAGGGAAAGGAGCACAGCGGGGCTCTACGGGTGCCAGGCAGCGGGGGACAGCGGGGGACAGCACTCTACCCGGGCTGCCCCTCCCCGAGCACGGGCAGTCCCCGGGAGCAGGGTCCCTCCTGGACCCTCCGGGCTTTTTTGCTACATATGCAAATTGCCAATAAACATCCGTGGGCAAATCCTACTCCCCGCGCGACCTGGTCCTTGCGCTGCTCCCAGACAGCCGTCCCAGGAGAACACCCACGCTGCCGGGTAAACGGACTTGCAAGGGGTATCTTGGTCGGGGTGCAGCAGCTTGAGGCTGAAGGATGGCAGGGTTTTACCTTTCCCCATTTTCAGCGAGCCACATGCTGCCCAGCACCCCAGCACAAAGCCCTCGGTGCTGCCCAGAGGATGTCCATGGGCAAACCCTCCTTGCCCTGGGCAAGGGCACCTAATGCCAGTGGCTCTGCTGGCATCTGGGGCGATTCCGCTGTGCCTCCTCTACCATCCCGCTTCTCAGCCAAGCTTCCCACTCCAATGGGGCACACGGAGTGTGCTGGGAGGGCACCTCGTCCCTCCCCCTCCATCCCACGGAGAGGAGAAGGGGTTAATGCCAGGCAGCCGAGCCGCAGGTGGGCGCAAGAATGAAATTCCTTCTCGCTGTCCTGCGAAGTCTGGGCACAAATATTTGCCTGCATGTCCGGTGGGGAGGGGGGAGACCACCATCGCTTCTGGGAGCTTGCTAATCCCCATGCCAAACAAGGCCCCCACATGCCCCACATGCCCCCCGTCTTCCTCCTGCTGGGGTCACTCTGCAAAGCCTTTGAGGAGGGGACATCTGGGGTCAGGGGGACCCAGCACCTTTGGGTGCTCCTATGAGCAGGGAGCTCTATGGGGTTGACCGGGCACTGGGAACAGGTATCTCAGTCAGGAAAACTGCCAGGATCTGCTTGGCGTGGCCAATGAGACTGTTTTGGGGTTTCCATTCTGCTCCCCGAGCCATGGCCACCACAGCAGGATGAGATGAAGGCGAGAGCCCCAGCCATCCCCACCATGTCAGCAATGCACCCTCGGTAATAAATTCCATGTATTCGCAGACAGAAAGTAGCAAACTTCCCCCACTCCGTTGCCCCCCTAAAATGCATCCCAATTCCATACCTACCACCCCCAAAAATCCATCCCCAGACCCCCCTGGCCTTCATCTGGGATGGCCCAGCCCTGCAAGTTGCCTACCAGTTGTGCAAATATTGCCGGAATGGCTGTAATCCCTGTGTCCAACATGAATTATGAGATATTTCCACCCATTACGACAGCCCCCCCCGCCCCACCGCGTGTGTGTGAGGCCGGGGGGATTAGACACGGCACAAGCCACACTCACTCGCACAAAGCTTTGGGGAGGCTGACGGCTCTCTGCATCCCACAACGGGGCGGGGCAGTCGAGTGGGGCTCTTTCTGGAGAGAGGGGGTGCCCCACATGCCTTCCTGTCTTCAGGCTTAGGCCTGGAGGGGGTGTTGGGATGCCCAGAAGGCAGTGGGAGGCTGTGAGAAGGGGGGCCCAGGGCATGCAGTTTCACCACGACCCCATCCCTTGGGAACAGAGGCTCCTTCCTGTCGCCCTGAGCCGGGCTCATGTTCAAAGCCGCGAGCAGGCAGCAGCTAATGAGGGCAGACAATGGGAGCTGCGCAGGGCAGAGCTCGGGTGAGGGCCTGCTGAGACACCCCCACGCCAGGCATGGCACAGCCCTGGCACCACGATCCTCTGGAATGCTCCATGGGACCCTCACCACTGAGCAGGGCACACGCCCGCAAGGCCCCTGCAGAACTGCAGGCTGTTCTGTGGGGCACTGTTGGGGCACCCCACATGTACTGTGCTGGGACAGGAGACACCCCGTGGGACCATCACCCCCCACCGGGGACAAGCCAGTGCCTGCCCTGGGAAGAGCTGGCGGAGGGGTGAAGGTGACAGGCTTGAGGCTGCCCGTGGCCAGCTGTCTCCATCGCGGTGCAGCTCCAGCTGCCCGCAGCTGGCAGCCCCGCTGGGGATGTGCCAGTGCCAGGCCCAGCTCTGGAGCCTCAGAGGTGCCTTTGTGCAGGGCGCTGCTCTCCACACACATGTGCGGGCGCTGGGAAGCAGCTGGTGGGACCGGGACCCTTTCCCAGCGCTGCCCTGGGCTGGCACCATCCCCTCTCCAAGAGCACAGGGACCCCCAGGGCTCTGTCAAGCCACCTCTGCCTATTGACGAGGGCACCCCTTGGCATTTCCAGGGGCAGCCCAGGCTGTGGACGAGAGAAGTGCAGGCACGGCTGGAGCATCCATTTCCTCGCTGCCCACGTGCCCCCACTGCAGTGTCCATGCCCCCCTCCCTGGGCAGGGATGCCCAGCACCCTCCTGACCTGACAGGCCAGCATACCACCCTGCTCCCAGCCTGGCAGTGCCAGACACCCTGGCAGCCCCTCTCTCCCTCACGCTGCCACCCCGTGCCCCGAATTCCCCCGTGCCGAGGGGCTGCAGCCAGGCAGGTTCCCCGTCTCTCTTTGCTTTCCCCGAGAAAGGGGAGGGAGCTTCCCTCATCTCTTCCCCGTGTCCCGCAGGCGAGCCAGGAGACTGTGACGAGCTCTGGGTGCACAGAGCCAGCACCGGATTCCTGGCATCGGCGGGACAGCTGGGAGCCATCGCCCGCCTCCTCCCTGCTCAGCGCCGCTCACGTCCCGCCGTCCCCAGAGCCGCTGCTGTGCTGCAGCGGGCACCGTGCAGCGACGCTGGCACAGCCACACAGACCCCAACCCTTCCCTGCCCTCTGCGTCGCTGGATCCCCAGCCAGCGAGGACGTCGGGAGAAAGGAGAGGGGACAGGTCAGTGACACCGCTGGGGACCCCGAGGAGGGCACAGAGCCAAGGGGTGCCATGCTGCCAGTCGTGGTCGCTGCTCACAGAACGTGCTTGCAAGCAGCAGGGAGTCAGGGACAGCCATGCCCGGGGGATGACCGAGGTCCTGGCAGTGTCCCAGCCCTGGTGATGCCAGCGGGCTGTCCTGCTGGGGTAAGCCCAGCTACTCCTTGCTGCCGTCTGCCAGCTCCTGCCACGGGCCAGGTCCCGGCAAGGCCAAGGCCCCTGTCCCACTGCGCTCCCGGGAGAGTTATCGTGGAGACACGTGCCAGACCAGGGCAGGGGATGGGATAAGCTGGGGATGGGCAACCCCAGGCTGGCACTGGGGCACGGGGCGGTGGGCTGCAGCCCCCCCAGCTGCTCGCTGTGCTGCGGGGAGGCCCAGGAGGAGCTTTCTGGGGAGGCAGGGGCTTGTTGTGCTCCAGCTGTGCCGTGTTTCCCTAGCTACACCGCGCAGCTGGCCGGGTGTTTGCACCGCCCGGAGTTGATTTTGGCAGCCCCGCACTTCCCCCTCCTCCCCTCCCCACCCGCCTTCCCCCTGCCGGGCGCCCGCCTGCCACGCACCCACCACTCTCAGCCTCTCCCTGCCACTCTCGGCGGGGGTGGCAACAGGGACATGGGTGATGCAAAGTGACACCCCTCCTCATAGGCTCCCCCTCCCCTAAATTCATGCCTCAGTTTCCCCAGATGGATGATGCTTTCCCCAAACTTTTCCAATGTGCCTACTCACTGCCAACCTCTGCCACCCTTACCAACCCAGGTGTGGGTGAAGAATGGGACTGGTGCCAGGTGCTGCTCTCACAGCATCCCCCCTCCAGATGCTCCTTGCTCCCTGGGCAAGCGAACCCAGGCATCCGAGCTCCTGTTCCCCTGCAGCCCCTGTCACTGGTGGGCAGGGGCCCAGGGTCTCATTCTTGAGCTTTGCTCTGCCCAGGGTGGGCAGCAGCTGGAGAAATTAAAGAATTGGAAGGCACAAGCTGGAGGGGGTTGGTTGTGCCTTTGCAGAGAGCAGTGGGGATTGGGAGAGGGGGCTGGCTGTTTTGGGAGCCCATGCTCAGGGGTGCAGAGGGGATGGAGGAAGGGCTGGCTGCAGGGGAACGTGGATGGACAGTGCCTTGCAATGCCCTGTGTCCTGAGGTGCCAAGGGGCCTGGGAGTGGACTGAGTGCACGGACTAGTCCCCAGGATGTCTCATGCCTGAGGAGTGGGGGGCAAGGAGCCCTGGAAGAGCTCATGGCTGAAGGTGGACTGTGTGGATGTGGGGACTCCAGGATGCTCTGTGTCCAGGAGATGCCCCATGCTGGGAAGAGTGCACAAGTTGAGGAGACCAGCATTTGGATGGGTGTGCCCTGCAGATACCTTATTCCCGAGGGAGCTCATCCGGATGAGAAGACTCCCGTGGGGCTCATACCCTCGAAGAGGGGAATGTGAATGGGGGCATACCTGGGATGCCCAGTGCTCAGGAACACCCCGAGCACTGTGGAAGGGGTGTGGATGATGGTGGTGGTGTCTCCACAGTGCCTTATATTCCAGAGGCTGCTGTGTGAATTGGGAGGGGATGTCCCCAGGACGCCCAAAACCTGAGGGTGCCCGATGCTCTGAGGGAGGGTTATGTCATAGAATCGTATCATAGACTGGTCGGGGTTGCAAAGGACGGTAAACATCACCTAGTTCCAACCTCCATCCCTCAGGATTCCCCATGCCCTGGGGCTGGCATGTGAGTAAGGATGCTCTGCACTCGGGGGTGCCGCATGCCAGGGGAGAGGGGGAGCAACGAATGGGGGGGATCCCCAAGACATCCCGAGTGCGGGGGTACCCCTTGCCTGGCGGGGCAGCCGCGTGCCCCGGGTGCCGCAGGACGGGACAGGACAGGACGTCCCGTGCCAGGCGGGGGCGGCGGGGCCGGGGCCCGGGGATATGTGGGGGGGGGTCGGAGCGCGGCGGNGCTCCGGCCCCTGCCCGGCCGCGCCGCCCGCCCCAAGCTCGCCCTGCCCATCCGGCCCGACACGGACCCGCTGCCCCCCGGCGGGGCGGCAGGTAGGAGCCCCCTGCCCTGCACCCTTCCTTCCCCCGCTCCGCGCACCCCCGGTCCTGTACAA
>VWZV01017135.1:31735-43357 GCA_013397155.1 Irena cyanogastra | reverse complement strand
GGGGGGCGGGGGGGCGGGGGCCGGGGGATGGGGGGGGGGGGGTGGGGGCGCGGGGGGGGGCGCATCCCCCCCGGCCGGCCGCTGCCTGCGCCTCATTAGCGGGGCCTTTGTTTGCACAGGGCTCGCAGCTCCCGCTTGCCCATGCCGCCGCCTATAAAGCGGAGCCGGAGCCGGCANCCCCGTCACGCATTCCGCGTCGGGCACCCCCTCCCTGCCACCCGCACCCCCGTCTGTGCATCGCATGCCTGCACCCCCCCTTCTCTGGCACCCCGCGTTCCGCCCCGGGCCCCGCGGCCGGCCGGGACCGGCACTGGGACCGGCACCGGGAGCGCAGCGGGCGGCGGGGCGGTGCCGGCCGGTCCGGGGCTGCGGCAGGGGGGTGCCCGCGGCCCGGAGGTGACTGGGGTCGGCTGTGGGTGGTGGTGGGGTCTCCGCAGGCTGCGCCTTCGGGGGGCACTTCTATGCTCTGGAGGAGACGTGGCACCCGGACCTGGGGGAGCCCTTCGGGGTGATGCGCTGCGTTATCTGTCACTGCGAGCCGGTGAGTGCCCCCACACAGCCCTTTCCCTGGGAGACCCCCCGGGACCCGGGTTAGCTGGGGGGGAGCTGGCAAGGTGGGGGTTCGACCGCTCTGTTCAACACACTCCTCTTATTGCCATGGAAGAGGAAAGCGGGATCCCTTCAGCCAGCCGGACACCTGGATGCCCTCCCCCGCGGCAGCAGGGCGGAGAAGGGGGGTTTAAAGGATCAGGCTTCATTCTTCCTCCCCCTCCTCGGGGATGGCCTCCAGCCCCCTTCCTCCCTCCCTCCGAGCAGCTCCCCGAGGCCGGGGCTGGCGGGGCCACGCACAGCTGGTCAGGAGGCTGGGGGCTCTGGGGAGGGGGCCCTGGTTTGGCTGCCGTACAGGCATCTGGGGACTGTGCAAGGTGTCCAGGGCTCCAGATGGAAAAAGATGGGGGAAGCCATGCTGTGCTGGGAGGGCATGGCTTGGCACACCTAGAAATGGCCTGGCACACCTTGGCACGGCTCTCCTGGGGTTTTCTTGGCCCCCCACAGCAGAGGAACCATCGGGGGAAGCCCGTGGGGAAAGTGAACTGCAAGAACATGAAGCAGGACTGCCCCGTGCCTACCTGTCCCCGGGCCACGCTGCTGCCTGGGCACTGCTGCCACACCTGCCCCAAAGGTGAGGAGAGTGGGTGCTTCTCTGCAGGGAGCCCCCACCAGTCCCCCAGGATCCCCCGGTGGCCTGGGAAAGGGAGCATTGCACACCGCCCTGAAAAGGGGTGGTCAATTTGTTATGAAAGTCACCAGTGCCCATGATATGATGGGAAGGGGAAAGCCCTGATGGGAGCAGCCTGAAAGGAGTGCAGGGAAGGCACACAGGGCTAAATGCCCTGCCTGTCCACATGCCTGTGCACAGCATGCCCCAGATAAGGCCCCCATAGTGATTCACAGGGCACGTCTTGGTCTGTCTCAAAAGGGGTGATTTATTATTGCCCCCACCTCAAGCTCTTGGGCACAAGCAGCCTGGTGTGATGGTCTCCTCCTGTGTTCACCCCATGCCAACCTTGCCAGGCCCCCCAGAGAAGAGCCCTGCACTCCGCTTTGACACCTTCGAGTACTTCCAGGACAAGGAGGATGACTTGGACAAGCCCTACAACGACCGCTCCTACCTCAGCTCTGAGGGCCTGGCTCGCGATGATGCCCGCACAGGTGAGCCACCCACCCACACAGCAGCAGTGTGGGGCACCCCCCATGCTCCCCCTCACCAGCAGCACCTCCTCCTCAGAGTTTGTGGCCTTGCTGACAAGTGGCCCAGAGCCGTGGCACCCCACGTCCAGCGCCGTGGCCAAGGCTCGCTTCACCCTGCTGCGCTCCTCCCTGCTCTTCTCCATCAGCTACGAGCGGTGAGTCCTGGCCCCTGGCCCCTGTCCAGCCCGGCACAGCAGGCAGCTCTCTGGAAAAGGGGGGCATGCAACAGTGCTTGTGCCTCAGTTTCCTTTCTGATATCCCCCCGCCATGGTGCCACAGCCTTGCACTGACAGAGTGAGAGATTTGGAGAAGGGGGGCAGTGTGCTGGGCTCCAGCCTAGGTCAGCAGCCAGAATTTTGGCACACCCACAGTGTCGGCCCAGCCTCACCCATTTGCCTCCAGATCTGGACTGGAAACAAACGGGAACGGTTCCAGGGCTCCCGTGGGTGCAGCTGGCAGAGCTGCTGTGCCACCCTGCAGGCTCTGCCGGTGGGCAGTGCCTTGGCACTGCTGCCAGGGTTCCCCATCCTTGCTATGTCCTCCCCGGATGCCCGCCAGCAGCAGAGCCTCTCCTCTCCCTCCCTCCTTCTCGCTCCAGTTTCTTTTGCTCTTCCTCGCTTCCAGGCCCCTTTGCATAGTAAAGTGGTGACTAATTTCCAGCTCTGACAGGGGGAGCCAAGCGGAGCCGAAAATGCTCCTTATTTACAGCCTGAACGCTCAGCTCCCAGCGGGTCCTGCCGTGGTGCCTTTCCCGGCAGAGACCCTCATCCTGCTTTGTGCCAGTTAGACACTGCTCCAGGACAGGGGAGCCCAGAGAATCCCTGCCAAGCTGGCATTTGGCAGGACAGCAGTGTTGGGCTAGTCCTGGAATGGGAGGGCAGAGCCTAGCACTTGGCACCCCAGGAGAACATCTTCCTTCTCCTGCCCACCCCAAACGCCCGGTGACCCCCGTATGCCCTCCCCGACACACCTCTGTGCCTGATGCTGAGTGAGGCTGGTGCCAGGGGAGGGGAAGGGCAGGTACGTGGCCCTTGCTCACCCCCCGGATGCTCGCAGGCTGGGGCGGCCGAGCCGGGTGCGTTTCAGTGACCCCGAGGGTAACGTGCTGTTTGAACACCCCGTGCAGAAGAGCGCTGCCCCCGAGGACGGCATGGTGAGAGGGGCTGGGAGGGCAGGGGGCACGGTGCCCCTTCCGACCCCTGCCGGGCTTGCGGTGTCCCCCAGCCACCGCCCAGCCCTTCCATCCATCACCCACAGCTCTGTGGCATGTGGAGGACGGTGTCCAAAGCCAACGTCCAGCTGCTGCGGGGGGAACAACTCCGTGTGTCCCTCGTCACCCGGGCACAGCCCTCTGGAGAGGTCCATGGGCACATCCTCAAGCACCGGGCACTCTTTGCAGGTAAGTCCAGCTCCCGCATGCACACCCAGTGGGTGCCCACCAGAATGTCCCTCATGCCCCTGTCCCTGCACAGAGACATTCGGTGCCATCCTGACCTCGCTGGACCCCTTGCACTTGGGTGCTGGGGGCATGGCCATGCTGACACTGAGCGACACAGAGAACAACCTGCACTTCATCCTCATGGCCCGGGGACTGCTGGAGCCTGGAGCGAGGGGTGAGGGCGGGCAGGGAGGCACTGCCCAGAGGGGGCTGCATAGACCTGAAGGAGTGCATGGCATGTTTGCAGCTCAGGATGCATGGGTCAGCATCTGTGGGGTCAGGATGGGCAGCTGGGCTGGGTGTGGGGCTCAGGGTGGGTATAGGGGCTGTGCGTGGGGTGAGGTGTGCATACATTGTATGTTGTGTGATTTGGGGTGCGCATGGTGGGGAGGGGATGGTGTACACCTATGGGGGGGGCTGGGGGTGCTGCAGAGCATATGGGGTGTGAGGGTCATTGTGCAAGAAGGATAGGTTTGCAATGTGGGCTTGCAAGGATTTAGGGCGTGCTGGAGGGAATGGTGAGGGCCCAGGCACACAAGAGCAGGCAACTGGCAAGAAAGTGCCAGGGGTTTGGAGGTGATAGGCACAGAGGTGTGGGTTTGACAGTGGTTGCAGACCCCTGGTCCAGTGGGCCCACTCCCCTCTGCCATGTCCAGAATCCCCGTGGGTCCCGCTGCGGGTCCGTATCCTGCACCAGGGCCAGACGCTACGGGAGGTCCACGCCAACATCACTGTGGAGGTAAAGCATTTCCTTCCCCCATGTGCCCTGGCAGCCACGGTGCCCAGAGCACCAGGGCTGATCCATGGCACTCTGCCCCCCTGCCAGGACCCCGACTTTGCGGAGGTGCTGAGTGATCTGTCTGCCCAGGAGCTGCAGTGGCTGGTGCAGGGGCAGCTCCGCATCGTGGCTGAGACGGAGGGCCGGCACGCACGCCAGCTGGCTGGCACCATCACCGCCCGCCGCGGCTGTGACAGTGAGCGCAGGGCAGGCACGCTGGGGTGCAGGGGGATTGCTGTGCTCATCCCCGTGCCAATCTCACCCACTCTTGTGCCTCTCTCCCCGGGCTGAAGCCATCCAAAGTGTGCTATGTGGAGCTGACGCTTTGCTGCCGACCAAGACGGGCGCTGTGGGCTCAGCCAAACTGGCGCTGCATGAGAATGGCACCCTGGAGTACCAGGTAAGTGGTGGGCACCCATTTCCCTCTCGAGGGTCTCAGGTGTATCTGCCACCCTGGCACTGCCCTTTGCCACTCCACCCACAGGTGCAGGTGGTGGGCACTGCCAGCGAGGTAGTGGGCATCACGCTGGAGACCAAACCGCGACGGAAAAGCAAGAGGAACATCCTGTTTGACATGACACCCAGCTACAAGGATGGGCTGGTGAGCACTAGTTCATGCTAGGAGGGATGGCGTGGGGACTTTGGCTGAGTCCCTGTCCCAACCTGCATGGTCTCCCACTGGTGGCAGGCCTGGGGTGCCTGGCAGAGCCCCAGCGCCCGTGATGCCCACATGCTTCTACAAAATGAGCTCTTCCTCAATGTGGCCACCAAAGACTGGGCAGAAGGTGAGCTGAGGGGCCAAATCATCTCCCTGCCCTACAGTGGACTGCTCACCCGCTACACAGGTACCAGGGACACGTGGGGTGGAAATGGGGGGCAGTGGGGCTGCCCTCCACACACCACCCACACCCTCCCACGGTCCTTGTCTGTGCACAGAGATGCCCGTGGCGCTGGCGGGGCAGCTGGTGTCCCCCCCGGTGCACAGTGGCGCTGGGGGGCATGCCTGGCTCTCGCTGGATGAGCACTGCCACCTGCACTACGAGATCTCAGTGGCGGGGCTGGGACGCCCGAGCGATGGCACTGTCAGTGCCCACATCCACGGGGTGGCTGAGCTGGGGGAGATGGGCACCCGCCCCCACCAGCACAAGCGTCTGCTCAAGGGCTTCTACAGCACTGAGGTGAGGTGGGCACCTGCTCAGGGCACCACACGGCAGGGGCTGGGCCAGACCTTATCCCCACCCCGGTGCCCCTCTTGCCACGACAGGCTCAGGGGGTGGTGAAGGACCTGGATGCCGACCTGCTGCAGCACCTGGCCCAGGGCACTGCTTTCCTGCAAGTCAGCACCAAAGCACACCCCAATGGGGAGATGCGGGGACGGGTAGGTCCTCATCGGGGCAGGGCACCCCTACCTACCCCCACTGCTGCCTGTGTCCGGGTGGCACTGCCTGGAGCAGGGTGGAAGGGCACAGGATCACTCTGTTACCAGATCCCAGCAGTACAGCCTGATGTGTTCTGTGGTCGTGGGTGGCTCCTTCACCAGCCCTGACCACAGAGGGCAGCCAGGCATCGGAATGAGAAGTGACCTCCTGCTCATTGCCCCATCCAGGTGCACATTCCCAACCAGTGCCATGCAGGAGGGACCCGCCTGGCCCCAGGAGTGTCCCTGGGGCAGAGTGAGCTCTCTGAGAGCACCAAGACCAGGGATCTGGAGCAGCTGAAAAAGGACCCCAACTCCTGCTTCTTTGAGGGTCAGCACCGAGCACATGGCACCCGCTGGGCACCTGACTATGACAAGAAGTGCTCCATCTGCAGCTGCCAGGTATGAGCTGGAGGTTGTGCTGAAGGGGCAGCACCCATCAGTAATGCCCCTCTGTAATGAGCCCCACCTCTGCTGTCCCCAGAAGCGCACAGTGATCTGCGACCCCATCTTGTGCCAGCCCCTCAACTGTACCCACCAGGTGCACCCCGAAGAGCTGTGCTGCCCCATCTGTGAAGGTACCTGGGGGGTGGGCTGGGGGGCTCTTTGTGAAAACAAGGTGGGGGTCCCTTTCGGAGACTTTGCTGCTGGCACCATGCGCACCCCCTCATGGCCTTCCTCTTCCTTGTAGAGAAGAAGACAGAGCAGGAAGAGCTGAAGCTGGAGCGGGCACGGGACAGTAGCGAGGGTGAGTCCTTGTGGGCACGGGCTGAGGGGGCAGCTCTGCAAAGGCTGACTCACAAAGGCTGTGACTTCCTCTTCTTCCTCTCCCAGGCTGCTACTTTGACGGTGACAAGACATGGAGAGGTTCTGGCACTCGCTGGCACCCTGTCGTGCCCCCGTTCGGTCTCATCAAATGTGCCATTTGTACCTGCAAGGTGGGTGTGGGTTCCAGACTTGCCCCCTAACCTGGTCTGGCACCTATGGGTGCTCTCAGTTCCTAGGCACTGTAGCTGAGGCTCAAACCAGGGCATGGGGAGCTGACTGCCCTGTGCCTCCTGTGAGCCCTGTGCCCTCCCTGCAGGGCACCACAGGTGAAGTGCACTGCGAGAAGGTGCAGTGCCCACGGCTCACCTGTGCCAACCCTGTACGTGCCAGCCCTTCTGACTGCTGCAAGCAGTGCCCAGGTACCTGCACCCCTCTCCTGCCTTCCATCCTCCCTGCATAGCTCCTCTGTGCCCCCACTGGCAATGCCACAGGCTGCCCTGCCACAGGCAGGCATCCTCCCAGTGCCCCTTCCTGCAGCCCCAGAGAAGAGTGTCCCGGAGCTGGCTGACTCCATGCAGGCAGATGCACCACGGGCGTGCCGCTTCGGGCGTCGCTGGTACCTCAACAACGAGAGCTGGCACCCGTCTGTGCCCCCCTTCGGAGAAATGAAATGTATCCTGTGCTGGTGTGTGGTGAGTGTGCCGGCCTAGGGCAGCACCAGGGGAAGGGAAGGCGTCACCGTGACAGTCCCCAGGGCTTTGGGAACGAGTGGGAGAGCAGCACCCCGGACACCCACTGCACCCTGAGGAGCTGTTGTCCCCCCACCCTGGTGCTCAGCCCCTCTTTCTGCTCCCCAGTCGGGGGAGACGCACTGCCAGCGCCAGGAGTGCCCCCCATCCGCCTGCGCTAGCCCTGCCACGAGGGACAACCCCTGCTGTGCCAAGTGCCGCGGTGAGTGCAGTGCTCACACACAGGCACCGCTGCCCAAACACTCTGTGTCAGTCCCTGCACCTCCCGGTCTCCTTGGTGCTGAGCCAGGGCTGGCACGACCACCCTGAGTGCCCTCCTGGCACCCCCTGTGCCGATCTCTCAGCCCCACTTTCCCCCCTAGCCCTAGATGCCCCCTCAGATGCACGGGAGAAGGTCCACGATGCCAAGGTGGAGTCACGGAGCCACTGAGCAGTGGCTGCTGCCTAGAGCGGGGCAAGCACGCAGCGACGCTGGTGGCATGGGGGGGCCCCACTGCTTACTGCCCCTGCCCATGCAGGGTGGGGGGCACAGAGGAGCACAGCGGGGTGCACAGGGCCAGGCCCCCAGCCTGGGCACCCCATCTCAGCACGACTGCAATGCCAGGACTGCCCTGCCCACTTGTGCCAGTGGGCAGTGGCCAGGCTCATGGAGGCTGGGGCAGCCGCTGCCCTGCCCCTCCAAGCCCCCCTGGCCGGCGGCGGGCATCGTGCCCATGTTGTACATAGTGTAAAGTCCTTCTGGCCCCTGTTTACTGCACCCACCCTGTCTCGGCCGGGTTTCTCACATAATTTATGGTGCCAGTGGATGGAGGTCAAGATGTATTTATTAAAACCAGAGCTATTGCCCAGCTGGTTCCTGTCTCTTCCTAGCAGCAGCAAGCACAGGGCTGTGCCCCTGCATCCCATGGAGAACTTGCAGGCCT
Source organism: Irena cyanogastra (assembly GCA_013397155.1). Taxonomy (NCBI): domain Eukaryota; kingdom Metazoa; phylum Chordata; class Aves; order Passeriformes; family Irenidae; genus Irena; species Irena cyanogastra. The sequence continues at coordinate 35,532 of VWZV01017135.1, read as the reverse complement.
TGGCATTGCTGGGGTTGGGGATGTATATTTGGGGATATGGGGTGTGAAAGCGAATGCCAGGATGAAGACACCCCTGTGGTCTGTGGGGTGGCACTGGAGAAGACCAGAGCAGTGTACAGTGCCCACAGCTGGAGCCACAATGCCAACCTCTGCCCACGGTGGAGGCTGCCAACACAGTGCTTGGCGATGGTGCCCGCTAGCACAGGGACAGCAGGACTCTTGTTTCCCACACCTCCCTGGTGGCAAGAAGAGCCCAGCCTGGGGCCCTAATCCAGCTGCCACCCATGGAGGCCCTTGTCCTGCAGCACCCATAACCAGCCACGTGCCCAGGGCTGGGCACAGACACCCATGGCTGTGCAGGGGAGAGCCCTGTGTGTGCTCTGGGGCAGCACAACCCCAGTGACCCCAGTACAGCTGCACTGGACTAAGGCCTCGTGGGGCCCGAGGGAGACCCAATGCTGCCACCTGCCCTTTGATCCCTAACGTGGAGGACTGAGAGATCTCTGGGCCTATTTGTACCATGCTGGTATGACTGGGAGAGTCAGAACTATACTGGGCTATATTGAAACAGTGCCAGAGCCATAGAGAAAGTGACACTGGGCTCTACTGGGGTAGCAGTAAGGCATGGTGGCACAACCATGACACTGTAGTGGGACAGTGTTAGCCTATAGTGGAGCTGCACCCAAGGTTACACTAGGCTAGACTGGAGTAGTGGTAGAGCAATAGAAGGATGACACTGGGGCACATTGGGCTGGGACAGAGCCCCGCATGCTAAGCTGGGTGTCCTGCCCTGCATGCACCCACAGCCACACAGGCACCTGTGCCAGCAGGATGGCAGCACCTGTGGTGGCCTCGCAGTATGGTGGTGGCCCACAGCCAGGCACGCTGGTGGCAGTGGGCAGAGCATGTGTCCTGGCACAAGGCTTCCCCTCCGGATGAACATCCCTGCTGCCATGGGGCAGTGCCAGGAGCTGACGAGCAAGGAAGGAGCTCCGTGCCTGGGGATACAATGAGCGGGCAACCCATTTTGTCACCTCCCTGCCTCAAACTGGTTCATGTCAGGCAATGAACCCTCCCAGACTGGCACAGGAGACGTCCCAGCCCCCAGCCATTGTCACCCACCCTTGAGGGTGCCGACGTCAAACCAGAGGGTGGCACCTGGGCAGTGAGAACTAGCCCGTTCCCGATCCCGCAGCATCAGCCCAGCAGTGCCACAGCTCTGGCTCTCCCTGCACCCAGTTCTTGCCACAAAGGTGCCATCCTGTGCCCTGGGGAGGAGGGTGAGCGTGGCCCTGCCAGCTGCCTGGTTGCCCCTGAGCCGGTGGCGGTGGTGAGGCAGAGGTCCCGGCAGCCAGCCTGCCATGCCGGAGCGCCTTCCCCAAGGACTGTCGGTGCCAAGGTCTACCCGTGTGCCTCTCTGGAGAGGGCTGAGCCTCTGCTGCCCAGCGAGTCCAGCAAGGAAGAGTGGAGCGCGCCTCTCACCCTGCGGGCTGACAGCCCCAGGACACTGAGCAGCATCACGGTAAGGATGAGCTCCCTGACAGCTTTCCGGTGGTGAAGTCCCCAGAGTGCCAAGGTGCCCTGCTCTCCTCGGGCATGGACAGTGCCCTCGTGCCCTTCATAACAAGACAGACCTCAGGCACTCTGCCCCCACCAATCCGGCCTCCAACCGGGCATGGCCATGAGCCTGGAGGTGACCGTCTGCAGAGCCCCAGCACGGTTGTCCCACATCTCACCAGGGGGNCGCCCCGCGCGGTTCGGGAGGAGCCGCGGCCGCCGCGGGCACCGGCAGCGGCACCGGCACCGGGACGGCGCGGAGCGGAGCGGCGGCAGCGGCGGCAGCATGGCCTCCGAGAGCGAGGCGCAGCGGGCGCTGCAGTATGAGCAGACCCTGGTGAGTACCGGGGGCACCGGGCGGGCGCCGGGCACCGGTGCGGCACAGGAGGCGACGGGGCGCGATGGAACACCCGGGGGTTTTGGGGGTCTGGGGTGCTGCCCTGCTCGGGGCGGCAGAACTCTGCGGTGCCCTTTTTGGGGTGCTGTCTCCTGTTTGGGATGTCACTCCCAGCCCTCCTCCGGCTGTGGAGGAGCCTAGCTGAGCCCCCACCCCCAGGGCAGGACTTCTGCACGCACCTCACCACCCCCTGGCAACACCTCTCATCACTGGGAAGGGATGCCCACCCTGGAGAGGCTCCCGGAGGCGCCAGCAGGGCACGCTTCTCTCTCTGCACTGCACGTCCCCAGCCCTCTGCCCCCAAGATACGGTATCTCCCCTGCCTGCAACCTTAGCCCCATGTTTACAACTCCTTTTCCTCAGAGGCCTCCCCACTGGCACCAGGGTGTCTCATTGTCCTGGGGTGTCCTCCTTCCCTGCTATCTCCCCAGTCACTCCACTGCCCACGGCCCTCAAACATCACGGGCAAAGGTTCTTTTCCCCGGCCTCTGCTTGGGACGGTGCCCAAGGCGGACGGTACTTTGCCCTGGCAAAGGCATTCGGACAGGCAGGGCCAGGGAGGTGTGCAGGCGAGCAGGGACTGAGTGGCCACAGAGTTNCACCTGTGCCAGCAGGATGGCAGCACCTGTGGTGGCCTCGCAGTATGGTGGTGGCCCACAGCCAGGCACGCTGGTGGCAGTGGGCAGAGCATGTGTCCTGGCACAAGGCTTTCCCTCCGGATGAACATCCCTGCTGCCATGGGGCAGTGCCAGGAGCTGACGAGCAAGGAAGGAGCTCCGTGCCTGGGGATACAATGAGCGGGCAACCCATTTTGTCACCTCCCTGCCTCAAACTGGTTCATGTCAGGCAATGAACCCTCCCAGACTGGCACAGGAGACGTCCCAGCCCCCAGCCATTGTCACCCACCCTTGAGGGTGCCGACGTCAAACCAGAGGGTGGCACCTGGGCAGTGAGAACTAGCCCGTTCCCGATCCCGCAGCATCAGCCCAGCAGTGCCACAGCTCTGGCTCTCCCTGCACCCAGTTCTTGCCACAAAGGTGCCATCCTGCGCCCTGGGGAGGAGGGTGAGCGTGGCCCTGCCAGCTGCCTGGTTGCCCCTGAGCCGGTGGCGGTGGTGAGGCAGAGGTCCCGGCAGCCAGCCTGCCATGCCGGAGCGCCTTCCCCAAGGACTGTCGGTGCCAAGGTCTACCCGTGTGCCTCTCTGGAGAGGGCTGAGCCTCTGCTGCCCAGCGAGTCCAGCAAGGAAGAGTGGAGCGCGCCTCTCACCCTGCGGGCTGACAGCCCCAGGACACTGAGCAGCATCACGGTAAGGATGAGCTCCCTGACAGCTTTCCGGTGGTGAAGTCCCCAGAGTGCCAAGGTGCCCTGCTCTCCTCGGGCATGGACAGTGCCCTCGTGCCCTTCATAACAAGACAGACCTCAGGCACTCTGCCCCCACCAATCCGGCCTCCAACCGGGCATGGCCATGAGCCTGGAGGTGACCGTCTGCAGAGCCCCAGCACGGTTGTCCCACATCTCACCAGGGGGAGCCCACAGGGAAGCAGCGCCCAGCCCCACGCCAGCCTCTTGTACCTGTGGGAAGAGGGAGCAAGGCGTCCCGGGGGAAGTTGGCCCGTGGTCACGTCACCCACGCCAGCTTTTACCCTCACCTGCACCCATTGGTTGCCCAGGGGTGCCATCCTGGGCAAAGGCCACGGTGGATGGGGTCCCGCCATAGGACAGAGTTTCCGGCCGGACTCCTCTCGACCCAGCCGGGCGCTGGGTCCCCAGCGCCGCCGGTGCCGGTGCCGGGCGCCGCCGGCGGAGGCGGAGCGCGGCCGATCCCTCCCCCGGGCAGTGCCCC
>VWZV01017135.1:11223-21254 GCA_013397155.1 Irena cyanogastra | reverse complement strand
TTCAACCCTGCCTGGCCCTTCCCATACCTTTCCATCATTTTCTATCCCATCCCACCCCATCCTATTTCTATCCATGGCACGCCACGCCACGCCACACCACGCCATGCCATGCCATGCCATGCCATGCCAATCTATCCCATCCCATCCCATCCCATCCCATCCCATCCCATCCCATCCCATCCCATCCCACCTCCTAACTGCTGTCTCTCACGCGGGCCAGGCCCAGGGCACAGCCTATCACAAGGCCAAACGCGTCCGTATTTCCATTGTGGTAAGCTGCAGCCAATCACAGCCTGGGCACAGCTCCTGTCAGCCAATCAGAGCCTGGCAGGAGTTCTCTGAACCAATCAGGGGCCTGGCAAGATTCTGCTTGGCCAATCACGTTGGGCCTGTGTCTGTGCAGTCCATCTTGGACAGTTACGATTCCGTCCGACCAATCTTGGTGTGCATTCTCCCCATCCCAAACCTTCCCAGGAACTGGGATATGGAGCTTCCCAGCCATCACAACCGCGGGATCTGCCCCACTTTGGTCAACCAATCATGGCACACCTTGCATTCTCTCCACCAATCACAAGCTTGGCTTGTCCAACTGTGGCCAATCAGGGTGTGACCGATTTCCTATCAACCAATCAGGTTACGTGGCCTGCTCAAGTGCTGCCTGTACCCTCGTCGTGCCCTGCCTGCACCTTGCCTGCACCCTGGTTACACCTTGGCTGCACCCTGCTGCACCTTGCCTGCACCCTGGTTACACCTTGGCTGCACCCTGCTGCACCTTGCCTGTACCCTGCTTACACCTTGGCTGCACCCTGCTGCACCTTGCCTGTACCCTGCTGCACCTTGGCTGCACCCTGCTGCACCTTGCCTGTACCCTGCTTACACCTTGGCTGCACCCTGCTGCACCTTGCCTGTACCCTGCTTACACCTTGCCTGCACCCTGCCTACACCCTGGTTACACCTTGGCTGCACCCTGCTGCACCCTGCTGCACCCTGCCTGCACCCTGGTTACACCTTGGCTGCACCCTGCCTGCACCCTGCTGCACCCTGCCTGCACCCTGGTTACACCTTGCCTGCACCCTGCTGCACCCTGCTGCACCCTGCCTGCACCCTGGTTACACCTTGGCTGCACCCTGCCTGCACCCTGCTGCACCCTGCCTGCATCCTGGTTACACCTTGCCTGCACCCTGCTGCACCCCGCTTACACCTTGGCTGCACCCTGCTGCACCCTGCTGCACCCTGCCTGCGGCAGCTGCGGATGCACCGCCTGCCGCCCTCAGGGCTGCTCCAACACACCTCTCTTGCAGGAGGAGATGATTCTGGGTGACAAGATGACCCCAGCAGAGGTGAGGGGTTGGGCAGAGACAGGCAGGACCCTCCTGCTCAGAGGGGTCCCGGACACTCCAAAGGGGTGCCAGAGCATGAGGTGGCCATGGGGAGGTAGGGGGTGGATAATCCAGATTTCTCCATAAGACCGGGTGTAAGGAGGATGGGAGGGCCCGTATCCCTTATCCTGCCCAATGGCACCTCCCCAGATCCTGGAGTGGGAAGAACAGCAGCTGGACCAGCTGGTGGACTTCAGCAGTGCCAAGATTGACCCTGCACCTTTCCAGCTGGTGGAGCACACCTCGCTGCACAAGGTGCGCCCACACCCCACCGCAGACCCCACCCACAACCCCCAGACCCTCAACTCAGCCCCCTCTTCCTGCAGACCCACACCATCTTCTCTCTGCTGGGCCTGGACCATGCATTCGTCACCAGCATTGGGCGGCTGGTGGGCATGGTGTCCCTCAAGGAGGTGAGCAGGGGACAGGGAGGCTGGAGGGGCACAGAGCAGGACCTGGAGCTGTTTGCCCATGGTTTGGGGTCCCCACAGCTGCGCAAGGCCATCGAGGGCTCCCTGACGGGCAAGGGGGTGAAGGTGCGCCCGCCGCTGGCCAGCTTCCGTGACAGCACCGCCAGCGCCACCGAGGCTGACACCACCGCCCTGCGCCAGCTCTGGGATCGCCACCAGCACCACCACATGCCCCGCGAGGCTGGTCCTGGGGACGACGATGATGACGACACCCCCAAGGGTCAGTGAGACCCTTGAGATCCACCCCCTGCGTCCCTGGAAGCCACAAGGGCTCCCTGGCAGGTGCCGGGTGATGCCCACCCTGAGCCCACTGATGCCAGGCTCAGCACGGGAGAGGGCACCCTCAATCCAGTGCCTCTGCTCCCTCCCTGGGCTGGGGACCAGCCAAATGCCCCCCAGCCAGCCCCTGCTCCCCAGCTACCTGCCAGGTCTTGGGGCTTCCCACTTTGCTACCTCTGTACCCCCCCAGCCCCTGGTGCCCCCCAGAATGGCCACTGCCCTCACACCCTCCATGAGCACCACAATGTCCCTTCTCAGGGTGGCACGGGGCAGAGAGGGGCATCAGGTTGGGGTGTCCACGCAGACATGAGTGGGCATTGCCTCTTGTGCTCAGCACCTCATGGCTGGGAACAGGGGGTGCTGCTGCCTCTCTGCCGTGCACCTTTCCCCATGTAAATACAGAGATTTTTATATTAATTTAATAAAAGGACTTTATAAACAGAGCTGAAGCACTATGGGGCTGGAGGTGAAGAGGGGCACAGCCAGTGGGCACCGGCTGAGCTTCACCAGCGTGCTGGGGTTGGCATGGCTCCGGGCAAGGAGCCCCTTGTCAAGCAGAGCCGCTCACAGCATGGCCTCGCTGCGGTACAGCAGCTGCGGGGGCTGCCCGGGGCCGGCGCTGGCGCGGCGCCGGACGGTGATGACCAGCGTGCCGCTCTCGGTGAGGGTGCAGCTCACCGACAGTGGGTCCGTGTCTTCGGGCAGCTGGCACTTGTGGGTGAAGGTGTCACAGACAGTGCCATCCTCAGCCACCTGCGGGGAGGCAGCAGCGGTGCAGTGGAACGCAGTGTGGCACGGTGGGTTCCACAGCACATTCCCAGTTACCCCAGTGCTTCTGATGGGCAACTCCCAGCCACCCTGACTCTAGCAGGGAGTTCAACAGGAAGGATCCCAGTGACTCTAGGGCAATTCCCAGTTACCCCATTGCCCTCACGAAGCAGGCCTCTGCTTGTGGAGTAAAGTCTTGGCTTGTGGAGTAAATTCCAGCTACTCCAGTGCCAGCAGGGACTGTTCCCTCTTGCCACCTCCAGCAGAGAAGGCAATGGAGCAGGAGTTCCCAGTTGTCCCATTCTCAGTGAGGACAGTTCCCAGTTACTCCAGTACAGGAGAGGTGCAGTAGAGCAGGAGTTACCTGTTGTCCCATCACTAGGGCACAGCTCCCATTTATCCCAGTGCTAGCAAGGGCTATTCCCAGTCACCACCCCATCCCCACCACCCACAGGAGGGGGTGTCATGGCACAGGACCCCCATTGTGCCATGGCCGGAGGGGATGCTGTCCTCTGGGGTGCCTCACCTTTTCTGCCTGGATGGCGACATGGCAGTTGGAGGTGGTCACCACAATGTCAGGGGGCTCAAAATGGCTGACGTCGGCCACCACTTGGTAGGTGTCACCCTGGGCACGCACCCAGGTGCCCAGGCTGCAGGGGTACATGGCGCCTGGGGACTCTGTGGGCATTGGAGGGCTGCTGGGCATGGGGCCACAGTGCCTGTGGGCTGGGGCACTGGGGCTGTGGGAGAGTCTGGTGACACTGGAGGAGGGAGGGCTGGGGGGAGCAGGTGGCAGTGGGAGTTTGGGGATGTTGAAGGTGATAGTGAAGGGGAATTGCAGGGGGAACTGAGGGTCCCAGGGGTATTGGGGTGCTGGGGGTTTGGAGGGGTAGTGGGTGGTCTGCAGGCACCTGAGGGCACTGGGAGATTCCAGGGGTACTGGACAACCTGAGGACAGCAGGGGCATAGCACAGGAGGGTGAAGACACTGGGGATGACCACAAAGGTGTGGGGGGAGTGGGCTGGGAGGGAGAAGGACACAGGAGTTACTGGGGATGTACAAGAAAGTTGGGCCTAGCAGATGACATCAAAAGGCGTGGGGCACAGGGGAGCTGAGGACATACCACAAAGGTCTGGGTTGGGGAGGAAAAGCTATCAGGGATTCTGGGGACAAAAGGAGGATCAAAAGGATCTGGGAAGGGGGAGGTGGCAGCATGGTGGTCCTGGGGACAGCAGGGACACTGGGGTTATTGGGGACTTACAGAGCGAGCACAAAAGCACTTGGGGAGTAAGAGCTGGGGGACAGTCCAGAGAGCCATGGGGCACCGGGGGACAGTCAGGGTTCCCCTGTGCTGCGGGGAGGCTCCCACACTCTCTCCAGGCGCAGGTCAGCTGGATAACCCTTGGGGGGACCATCCCCGGGGTACCAGGGCTCCCCCAGGGTAGCAGCCCCCCTCCCACCCCCACCCCCAGTACCTGGGTACCCAAAGGCCTCCTGTCCCCGTGCCCCAAAGGGTCCATGCCGCCGGTCGCCCTCGAAGCGGGGTTCGCTGTGGCCCTGCCCGTAGGCGCTGAGGAGCTCGGCACGGAAGGTGGAGGCCGAGCTGAGCGATGCCATGGCGCCTGCTGCCCGCGCCCCCCAAGGCCCTGCCGTGGGGAGGGTCCAGCCGCCCGCCAGCCGCCACCGCCAGATGCCCATAATTAGGCACCCTGTCCGTAGGAATGCGAGATAAGGGACGAGGCCTCGTCACCCTGCGGGGCCGCGGAGGGGGCTGTATCCCTGCCACCGCTGGCCTGCCACCCCCGGCCCCCTGGGGAGGAGGTGCCCCCCACCTGCAAGAAGAGGCGCCCGGTGCAGCGCTCGCACAATTGACTTTATTCAAGACCCGGCAGGGTGGAGGAGGGCGTGCCGTGGTGTGGGCACCCCACGGATGCTCCACAGGTACCGCCACGGCGGGGCGGGGGCGCAGGCAGCTCCCACAGCTGGGCACACGCGTGCACATGCCCATGCGCTCCCAGGTGTGCACATGCACACGCACACGGAGCAAAGCCCCCCAGCCACCCGCAGGCACCCCCGGCCCGCCCCAGTACCGTGAGCAGCACCCACGGCCCCCGGGAGCGAGTGGTAGCGGGTGGCAGGGAGCCAGCAGCGTGGTGTCGGGCCTGCTGGCCCCTGCAGCCCCTCGGGTGATGCAGGGCAAGGAGGGGCCAGCCCCACACCGGGCACCCCACGGCAGGGAGGGAGAACAGGAGTTGTGCCTGGCAGGGGTTGGTGGGGGTGCTGGGGGATGCAGGGAGCAGAGGTGCAGTGGGTGCTAGGGGGGGTCCCGGGGTCTGGGGACAGGGAACAGTGACTGGGCTGGGTGAGGAGCAGCATGCAGGGGGAGAGTGGCCCCACGAGAACACGTGCCATGCGGGAAGGGGCGCGCAAGCGTTGGCAAAAAACTGGCATTCCTCCCCCAAACGACGTGCCTGGAACCCCTCGCACGGGCTTGGGGGTCATCGAGAGGGGGTGCCACCCCCAGCCAGGACAAGGGGGGCTGCTCGCCCTTCATGTAGGCACTTGGTTCCCTGTTGGGGTGAGTGACTTGTCGACAGGACATCAGTCCCACGTCCTACCCCCTCTCTCCACCCTGCACTGCCTCACAGCAGACTTGGAGACGCCTGGCTTGCAGGGCTGGATTGGGACTGCTCTTCTGGTGGCCCAAAGCCCCAGCATGGGGGCCTGTGCCCATCTGGCCCTGCAGTCTTCCTCTGTCAGCCCCAACCAATTACAAAAGTATAGAAAGTCCCAGCACATCCACAGCCCCCCCCAGCACCCCCACAGCACTCCTCCAGCAGCTCCATGCTCCAAGGCAGCAGTTCACAGTTTTAAACTCGGTCCAATAGCAGTTGGCCAGGGAGAGAGGAGAAAAGCCCTTCCCACACCGAAACCCCCACCACCACCCTGGCTTGGGTGGTAGAGGCACCACAGGATGATTGGAGATTTTCAGCCATGCCATTGGGGGAGAGGGAACTGTGCCCAAAAGGGGAGCCCAGGGTGGTTTGGGGGAGAACATGCGAACAACCAGCCCCACTTATTTAGTCTCATCAGTTTTTGAGGGCACATCTGGGCATCAGGGCAGAGGACAGACCCCTCACCCCCAAGCCCTTCCCTGCGCCCCTTCCCTGCTCTCATGCAAAAATCCAGGAGGGCAACGATGTGGCCAAGCAGGGCTGGGGCACAGTGGGGGCACACTGGCTGGGGGGGCTGCAGTGGCCCCCGGACCCCTCCTGCACCCGGATAGCGAGAGAGAGCAGCGGCAGGGCCTGTCCCTCACCCAGCGTGGGGTCTGGCCAGAGGACTTCAGCAGGGGACCTGGACCCCCACCAGGAGAGGCAGGGCACCCCAGGAGGCATCAGGGCTCTTCGGCCTCCTCCTCCTCCTCCAGCGATGCCACCCCGGAGGAGGCGACGTCAGAGATTTTCCGGCGGAGTGGGAAGTCCTTGCTCAGCACCACCTCGTCCTCCGTGGGCGAGAGACAGGCTTCGGCGTAGGACACGGAGTAGAGGGAGTCCTGGCACCGGAGCCGTGCCAGGCCCCGCAAGGCACTTTGGCTGGCTGGGGGCGGCAGCTTGGGCAGCAGCAGGTCCTCACCCCCCAGGGAGCCCAGCAGTTTGGCAGTGAGTTCGGAGGGGGATACCATCTCCAGGCTGCAGAGGCTGGAGCAGAGAGTCTCAGGGGAGAGGGTGTGCGAGGAGTCGCTCTCGGGCTCGCAGGAGCCGTGCCGCACGCCCAGTTGGCACAGGTGGCCCTGCAGCAGGTCTCGCAGCAGCGCGCTGGCGGGCATCGTGCCTGTCAGCTCTGTGGGAAATCAGGGTGTCTGGGTCAGTTCACAGCTGAGGGCACCAGGGATGTCAGCCACCCCCTGCCCTGTGCAGCACAGGTTGGGAGAAGTCCCGTGCCTGCTTTACCCACAAATTGTTGCATGCATGGCACTGGTAACCACCAAAGGAAAAGCAAAACACTCTCTGGCACCACGGAGGTGTTGCATTTAAGGGCTTCCCAATCCCTGGCTCAGGCACTGTTTGCCAGGGTGCAAGGCAGGAGCACTGCCCTGTATGGGAGTGACCAGGCTGGGGAATGTGCCAGGCAGTGGGCATTCCGTTCCTTTGTCCCTCAGTGGTGGGACACCCACACCAGCAGTGGGACAACTTGCTCACTCCCCACAGCACTTACCAGTGGGCTGGGAGCTCTCTGTGGAGGGCATGAAGTCCTCATCATAGGACTCGTCATTGGAGTCGTCCCCATCCACTGAGGACCAGGCTCGCAGCTTGGCCTCAGCAATGGCAAACTGCTCCGCCACACCTGGCACAGGACAGGCACGGATCAAACGCATGCAGAGAAGTGCTCCCAAAATCCTACTGCCCTGGCACCTCTATGCCCATAGTGCCATGGCATGGATGGATGGATGGATGGATGGATGGATGGATGGATGGATGGACGGATGGATGGGGACAGCCCACCCACCACCCCTGCCCTGGGCCGCAGTGGGGACCGTGCCCCCCGGCCGTGCCCGTGGTGCCTACCGGCAGCGAATCGCGCCTCCTGCTCGCCCTCGCTCAGGTGGCAGTAGGAGCTGAAGGCGCTCTCCAGGGCAGAAGGTGACTCCACTGGCTTACACCAGCCCTTCCACTCGATGAGGTGGGCAACACGGCCCTGTGCCATGGCTGTTGGCTTTGTCACGTGCTCCTTCACCACCTGCGAGATGCCTATGGGATGTGCCCCGATGTCAGCATGCTCTGGGGCACCCCAAGTCTCCACTACAGAGCCCATAATCCTGGGATCCAGCACTCTCTACCTCTAGTCCACGGGACCTGGCACCTCCATGCCCTCCTCTTGAGTGCCACCAGTATCCCCCCGGTCCCCGTCAAAACTCCAGATGGGTGATACCCAGGGTTCCCCCAAGGGGCCCAGACTCCTCATCTCAGGAGAGTCCCCTTTCCCAGATGAGCCCCTGGGTGAGCAGTTACCGTGCAGCGAGGAACGGGCCAGGGCAGCGATCTCCTGGATGGTCAGCGCACGCCGTGACTTGGGCAGCATCTCGACAGTGTCCTCAACATTGACCTGCCAGAGTGGGCAGCAAGGTCACAGCCCTGGCACCACTTCCCTTCTGGGAGCCTCACGCTCCAGGAGGGGGTTTGGCCCTGCTTGGTGCCCACCGCGGGTGCCTGAGGTGTTTGTGCACACACACATTACAGGCATGCGCGTGTGCAGAGGGATGGTCACAGCAGAGCACACTCCCACAATGTCAGTACACGCTGGCACTGTGTACACGCCTGCACATGCCCACTCAGGTAACCACATGTGCTCGCACACACAGGCAGCCACTCAAACACACAAATTGACCGTAAACACACACCTGCACACTCACACCTGAACTCCACTGTACACACACGTGCACCCGCACACTTGCTTGCACTCACATGTGTCCGTGCCTGGTGCTAGATGGTGTCACGCACACGTGTGTGCCCGCCCCAGCTTGTGCACGCACACGTGCACGTGCAAGACCACCAGAGCCCAGCTCCCCAGCACCCACTCCCTGGCAGCACGCGCCATGCCACGACATCCTGTTGTGTGTCCCCATTGCTATCCCGGCCATGCCAGGCCCTGAGCCCATGGCCACGGGGGAAGCGATGTGGGATTTGGAGGCGCGCAACAAATTGCATTGCCATGGCAACGAGGCACCGTGGACTGATTTCTCCCAGGATACAGCCCGGCTCATGGCTGACGTCAGAGCAGCCCCGAGCCACTGCGAGCTGGCAGGGCCATGGCCAGGACGGGTGCCCTGCCATGGGGTACCAGCACACGGCTACCTCAGCCAGGCATGACTGTGGTACCTGGAGGAAGTCCTGGCTGTCGAAGGAGGCCTGGCGCACCAGCCGGGGCAGTGGGCGGGCAACACTCAGGGGTGACAGTGCCTTCACCTCCTTCCACTCCACACACAGCGTCGTGTCCACGGCCACTGCAGGAAGAGCCGAGGCCAACCTCAGCATCTCCATTACCCCAGCAGCCTCTCAGTCCCCCACCCACTGACCCTGTGGTAGCAGCTTCTTGTCCAGTCTGAGACCAGACACAACTCGTTGCTGCAGCACTGGTGACTCATGCCCGGGCAACTCTTCCGCCTGTGTCAGCGGTAACGCATGGCCCCAGCCTGGCACTGGGGACCAGGAGCCTGTCCCAGCTTGGCAGCTGCTCTGGGAGGGGTGGGGGCAGCTGGACCAGGCTGGACGGGGCCAGGTGCTAGGTGTGTGAAGGGAGGCAGCACTGGGCCATACTTGCAGGGGGCTACTGCTCCTCCACTATCTCCAAAATCCTCCTTTCCAATTCCCTGCTGGGTCAGGAGGGAAAGGAGCAAGAAGGGATAGGGTCAATAAAAGCACCTGCACCCATCTTTTGCCACAACAGCTTGACCTCCTGGCACTGGCACCTCAAAGGGATGGGTGTCTACACCCTCAGGCACTGACTCCCAAGAACTGAGGGTTCCTGTCAATGCAGTTGCCACGAAAGGCCAGTCCCGAAGGGTCCAAGACAGGGATCTCTCAAGAGCCTTATTTCCCCTGCACCAAGGTGGGCCTGGCTGAAATAAACCAGCTGTGAGGTGGGATACAGGAGAGCTCAAAAGTGCTGCCTCCTACCCACATCTGAGGGTACACCCTGGCTTCCTTGGGAAATTGCAGAGAGGATCGCCCCCACTCCCAGCTGTGGGCAGGGGCACCCTGTGGTGACATCCTAGCAACAACACCCCCAGGGCCCCTCCGGCATGTCTGCAACACTCTCAACACTGTCCTAGCCCCCATGAACCCAGCCTCCGGAACTCCCTCTGATCACAGGCCCCATCCCTCCTGCAGCACCCCCAGGACATCTGCAACACCCCCGCTGCACCCCACACACTGCAGCAAGCCCCAGCCTCCAGCACCCCCCTGAACAACTCTATCTCTCTCATAGCCACCCCATAACCTCTCAGGACTCTAACCAGCACCCCAGTCTCACACTCCTTTCCCAGTCCCCTTGCACCCCCACCCCCCACGCCCTGCTCCCCCCGAGCTGCAGTCCAACCGCTCCAATTGCCCCAGTCTCTACACATCCACACCCC
>VWZV01017135.1:0-11075 GCA_013397155.1 Irena cyanogastra | reverse complement strand
GAGCAGTACCGGAGCCCCGAGCGGTGCCTGCGCCGGGCCGGGAGCAGCACGTCCAGAGACGTCACTGCTGGGGGAGGAAGAGGAGGGAGAGGGGGAGGCGGGAAGAAGAGGAGGAGGAAAAGGAGGAGAATGTGCGGGAGGAAGGCTGAGAAAGAGAAGGCGGAGGAGGATGAAGGATGAGGGAAAGGGGGGAAGGGGAGAACAGGGGAGAGGGAGGCCGGGAGGAAGAGGAGGAAGGGAAGATGAGGAGAGAGGTGAAGGGGGGATGAAGGCAGCCGGGGAGGATGAAGGAAGAGGGGGGCTGAAGGAAGAGGAAGAGGGGGATGGAGGAAGAGGAGGGGGCGCGGAGAGGAGGAGGATGGACGGAGGAAGAGGAGGGGGCTGAGGAGGAGGGGAAGAAGGCAGGCCACCGCGGAGAGCGCCGTGCCAGCACCGCGGACAGCGCCGCCCCGTCCGGCCCCAGCCCCCGGGGGGACAAGGGCTGGGACCCTGCAGAAACAGGGCACCCCTCAGCCCCCGACCTGCCTGCCCCTACCCTTCCCCGAGGGCCTGGTGATGCGGGAGGGAGCACACAGCCTCCCACCTCCATGGAACTGGGCTGGGGACAGGTGGGTGCAGGCTTTGGAACATCACGTCTGACAACGGCCCCTGCAGGACATCCAGGCCAGCGCTGATGGCCAGGCTGATGGGTCAACCCGTGTTCATTCTGAAACCTGCTGATGGCAATTAATGCTGTGGTACCTTTTCCCTGGCACAGGAGGGCACTGCTGCGGTGCCACCCTCTCTCTCTTGGCAAGCAGGTCACCCAAACAGCTCCAAGGGCCTCCCTCCCTCCTTACTCACTCATTCCCAGTCAGGGGGAGTTCCTGTCCAGTCCCTATCCCGAGGCCTTTCCCTGCCAGCTGCTTCCCAGCATTAGTGATGCCAGGGCTGCAGCTCAGACAGATCAGCCTCTAATCTGGGGAACAGCCTCCAGTAAATTATTCTGTACCCTCTGGGCCATGGCCAGGGTGACTCAGCAAGAGGCAGTCCAAGGCAGCAAGGACCAGCCTACAGCCCCAAGGGGGACCAGCCTCTGTCCCCAGCAGGGATGCCCCACAAGGGAACCCTAGCAGGAGCCAGCTGTGCCCATCTCCACTCCAACTGCAAGACAAGGCCAGGAAGGGGCTGATAGAAAAATGGCCTCCCACATTGGAAGGTGTAAGAGGCACCTGGCACACACCTCCCATCTCCTGCCCCAAGGAGACCACACAGGTTCCGCCACTCATGTCTGTGGGAAAAGGGACATTTGGGGACATCAGGGCTCTGCTCCACAGCCAGGCTGCTGGCAGGGCTGTCTCTTCCACCTCCAGAGACGCACTGTGCCAGGCAGTGCCAGCAAGAGGAGTCCAGAAGGCCTGGCTCCAGGCACATCCAACCCCCTTGCCACCCTTCCAGCCCTGGAGTGGGGGGTACGTACCTGCCTTGCAGTGACAGGGGAGGCTGGTCCTTGCCCATGCTCAAGGCCAGCACCCCCACACCAGCCCAGGTACAAGGGACATGGGAGGGGGGGCGGCAACAGCGGCACACGGGGCATTATTTAGCAATGTTCTTTTATTTCCAGTTTTAAGGTGAAAAGATGCCTTTAAATTTTCAATTAAATACTCCATAAAGAAAAAAAAAAAAGCAAAAAAAAAATTATTTACAAATTCACGTGACCAGTAATTGAATCCTTGTTTTAATAATTACACATGCGGCTCGTCACATCCGGCGCTCTATAAATACAGGGGACGCGGATGAGGGGGCCGCCCTGTCGCTTGCCCAATTGTGGCCTTAAACGTTTGGGAGGAGGATGGGGGCTTTTGGGGTTGTGGAGGGGACTCAGCCTGGCCCAGAGAGAAGGGGCCGCCCCCCTCCTCTCCGGCACCCTCCCCAGGTGTCAGAGCAGGAGCTGGGGGGGAATGATTTATATTTAAAATTTAAAAACCATAGAGGGGAGGGGGTCCAGGCAGTGATGGTGGAATAGAGAGAGGACAGGGGAGGGGGAGAAATCACGCTCCTGTCCCCAAACCAAATTTATTAAGTTTATATATATATAATCTCTCTATATTTCATCAAGAAGCGGGAAGGATAAAGAGGAGGAGGGACAGGAGGGGAGAGATATATCCCCATCCCATCCCCCCCTCTCCATGACATGAATCCAGGGGTGCTCTGCCCCACTCCCAGAGAACCGGTGTGCCTGCACTGGGAGGGGGGCAAGGAGGGTCCCCAAGGGGACCCATGGCAGCCACCACCTCAGTCAGCATCTGTTTATTATCATCGTGACAAACTCGTACAGGCCTTACAAACAGAACCAGGACAGAGGAAGAAGAGAGAGAACTGAAGAAAAGAGAGGGGGGCTGCAAGGGGCACAGCAGGTCCCTCAGCCCTGGCATTAGCAAGTCCATGGGGGCCAGGGGTGGGAAGGGATGGAGTCACTCCCCAGGGCACCCTGCTCTCTCTCTCCCCCCTTCCTCCTCCTCCTCCTCACAGTTGCTCAGTTGTTGTCCGACTCATCCTCAGCTTCTCGGAGCCAGGTGAAAAAGGCTGTCACCGACTTGAGAGCCACCCCTTTGCCCTGCTGCTCGGCTGGGTCCTTGCTGGACTCCCACTTGTAGAAAGCCTCCTCCTTGATGACATCCTCATCGTAGAGGGCATCAAAGAACATCCGCAGCAGGTCTGGGGTGGGGGGACAAAGGTGAACTTCTGCTATTCTCCAGCCACCAGCCACCCTGCTGGGGTGGGGACACATCTGCCACCCTCTCCTCAACCCACCCACACCCACGATACTCACTGGGAGGCTGGTCCAACTTCACCACCAAGGCTTGCAGGGCATAGAGTGCCTGGAGCTCTTTCTGCTCGTCCCGCAGGTACTTCTGGAGCAGCTTGGCTTGGTTGCGGATGACCGTGGCGTTCACGCGGTACGGGTTCTCAACTGCAGGGGATGGGGTGTGAGAGGTGCAGTGTATCCAGGGGAACCCCCACCACTCCCACCTCACCCTGGTACTCACAGACAATGGCCAAGTGGCACACAGACGTCATCAGGGCCCTGATAAACGTGTTGGACGAGACCTGCTGCTCGCTCAGGTTGGCCTAGAGGGGGGAGGGTAAAGGACTGTGAGCTGGAGAGGAACCAGGAGGGAGCCTCCAGACACGCAGGCATTGTGCCCTCACCCTCACCTCAATCCAGTCGTATATTCTTTGGTTGTTCGGGTTCTCCTTCAGCAGTTTGTCCATTTGCTTGCACAGCTCCTCTGAGGTCAGCTCCTTGCGGCTTGGCATGTCTGAGCTGTCCCCCATCGTGTACTCCAATTTCTGAGGAAGCAGGCAGAGAGAGCTGTTGAAGGCAGCACAGGGGAGTGCCACTCACAGTGCCCCAAGTCTGCCCAGGGCCCACCTCTGCCCCTTGCTGCCAACAAGCCCCCACCTGCTCTGTGACAAATTTGTTGACATCCTGGTCCTCAGGCAGGAATTCCTTCCAGCTCAGGCCCCCATCCCGCCACAGCTTTCCTGCGGTCTTCTGGCCCTGTGGGACAGAGAGTCAGCATCAGCACGGCATGCCCTCCATCTCCAGGGAGGAAGATACTGTGCTTTGACCATGCCAGCCCCATGATCCAGACACTGAAAGGGATGCCCCTCATCGTCCTCTCTGGTGGCAGGGGGTTTCAATCCCCACATGCCCACCTGGCCCCCAAGCAGGATGCCAGTCCTTGAGACAGCAGCCAGCAGCCACACAAGCCCCATGCACTTACCATGCCCTTGCACAACAAGCCCAGCACCTCAACCAGCAGCGTGGTGGCCTTCCCAATGGGCACCAGGGGCTTTGTGATCTCCCTGTGGGGCACAAGAGACCTGGATAAGCTACCTGTCCCAAGGAGGACTCCCGACGCCAGCCACACTGAGGAGCACAAGCCCTCACCTGAACAGCTCCTCCATGGGGATGCCTTCCTCTTGCAAGATGGGGGTGATGAGCTCAGCCAGGTACAGCCAGATGTGTGGGATGTCGATCTCCATGTCCTCTGCGATCTCCAAGATCTCCCGCAGCCTGAAGAGCAGAGGGAGCTGTTGAGACCTAGCAGTTCCCATACCCTTGGCTAGGAGGGACCTCAGGATGTCTCAGTGCTGAGTCCTAGTCAAGACAGGGCCAAATTCAAAGCCAGGCTGCCCCAGCCCCTCACCCTTTGTAGTACTGCTCCTTGGAGAGCGTGCCTGCCTTCACCAGCTGGCAGAGCAGGGCTCCCATGTGCTCGCGGGAGATGGTGCTCCTCTCCAGCGTGGATTCGATGCCATTCTGCACAAAGATGTAGAGCGAGGAGGGGCTGCCCAGCTCCTGCACACACTGCAGGGCCTCCTGCAGGGAAAAGGGGGGTCAGTACTGCCCTACAGCTCTGGCTCCCCCCTTTCCAATCCAGGCACCACCAGAACCCTGCCCAACAGTGCTACCACACAGGGAGGGAAGCATATGGCATGTCAGAGGAACATGTATGGCGTGTTAAGGTGCTTGGCCACCCCTTTCTCTCACCTTCATGTCACTGATGTGCAGGTATTCCTCTATGATCGCCTTGGATTTCTTCTCCAGTTCCTCTTCTGACAGCACGGGCTTGGTGGATGTTGCAGGAGGTGTTGGCTCTTGTTTAACTGCAAGAAAAGAGCAAGGATCAGGCATCACCTGAGACAGGCAGAGCTGCAGGTGCAGCCAGACCCTGGGATATCACTCCTCCCCAGCTCACTGGTCTCTCGGCTCCGGTCCCGTTCCTCCGTCATGCTCGCAGCCTTGCGCACGGCCTCGGGGCCGCCCTGCTTCTCCCGTTCTCGGCTCCTGTCCTCTGTCTCTTTGCTGAAGCTCCTCTTGGTGAGGGCAGACCTGTTCCTGTCTACTCTCTCCCCCCGGTCAAGACGCTCTAGACGGTCGCTGCCCTTCTCTGAACGCGACTCCCGGTCTCCTCTGTCCCCAGCCTTCTCTGACCTGTCACGGCTGGAGCTGCTCCTGGATGAGAGAAAGACAGCGTGAAGAACCCATCACCACCCTCCCTGACTCCAGACTGTAGAGCTCTGTAAGGTAAGGCCACTCCAATCCCCACCTCTTTTAGCACTTGACCATTCTTGGGGGAAAACCTTTTCCCTATTTCTCCCCCATTCCTTCTTCTCAGACCCTTTTCCTTCTACTCTGCTCCTTGGCATGGCTGAGCACTGCCTGCCTTTGTCCTACCCAGATCTTCCTTCTGACACAGACTGTGGCAAAGCTCCTCTTTGTTTTCCTCTTCTCCCGAACAAATCTAAACTCCAGCTCTCTTTGGGGACCTCACACTCCTACCCATTAATGTCTATCCAAGGACCCCCAGGCCAGACCGAGCACTCGGGGTGGTCACCCAAGTGTCAAACAGTAGGGAGGACACCCACGGTGAGGTCAGCCTTCCTTGCTATAAGGATTCATCACTTACTCTGAGCTCCCTCAATGCCCCATCTTGCCACAGGGCCAAGTCCAGATACTGTGACTTGCCTATACACTGATCAACCCCAGACTGAATCAGGGCCTCACCCTCACCCTCACACACGCACCCACCAAGGCAAGGCTGGCCCCTCACCTCTGCACCACACGGCGGGACTCTGGGCTCTCGGCAGGCATTGACTGCTGGAGCGCTGAGAAGCGGTTCAAGGTGCTCGTGGCTGGTCGCCCTGAATCAGATGCTGGGCGTGAAAAGAGGGAAGTCTCAGAGCTCGGCAACTCCCTGGTAGAGGAACTGCCAGGGGAAGGATCACCCCTCCCACTCTGTCCCGCAGCACCCAGCCAGTCCCAAACTGCCTACCTGAATCTGCGGGCTTTGCGCCAGACCCTCCGCTGCTGCCTTTGCCCCAGCTCAGCCGCCCACCCGGTGCAAAGAGCTGGTTATTGGAGTCAATGGATCCAGGCTGCAGGTGGAGAGAGACAGTCAGACCTGATCCCCCCAGCAAAGCAGGACTCAGGCCAGGCAGCCAGCTTGGCTGCCACACCACACTGCACCCCCAGCCTCACCTTGGTGATCTTTGTTAGCCGGCTGGTGTCAATGGGCCGGTTGCCCTTGCTGATGGGCACCGTGTTCCAGCCATCATCTGCAACCAGGCTACTGCGCCCTGAGTACAAGAGGGACAGTCACAAGGTGCAGACCAGCCTTGAGCAGAGTCCAGCAGGAGCAACCCACCCCTAGAAAACTCAAGCACCCACAAGCCCAGGCACTCACCACCAGAGGATGGCCCAGGGGGTCCTCTCCTCTTGTCCTTTGACATGAGCTGCTGCACTTTGATGTGTTCCCGATGCTCCTCCATCTCTGCTTCCTTGTGGATCTGATCAATGGTTTTGGGGCCCTGGTCTCCTCGCCGCGGCACCCAACTATTCTGCAGAGGGCAGGGAAGGAGGGAAGAGGGAACTGAGATGGCTGGAAGATGGAGGGAAAGGCATTCCCCCTTCCCAGCCATCACACTCTCAAAGTCTCAGGTTGGTCTCCTGCCTCAGCCATGACTGCTCTCCATGTGTTGTGGCAGCCTATGGCACAAAAAGGCTCAGTTTCCAGAGCCTCCCTGCATTAAACAGCCGCCAATTACTGTGTGCCCACTACCACTACCATGATAACCAAGGGCAGTGGCTAGCATGGTGTCTCTGGGGCTGGCTACAGCTCACATACCCACCTCTCCCCTGGAGGGGACACATGGATTGCTGGCACTCAGAGGACGTAGGCCAGCAGCTCCAAGGGACCAAGCAGTGGATGGAGAACAGCCCCCAAGCAATTGCATTCCATAAACCTTACCCGTCTTAGGTCAATCACATCCTGCAGCATGAAACGGATTCGGGATGATGTCTTTTTCTCTTTGATGATCTTCTCCATCTGATTGAAGTACTGGTCCATCCTAGGCTATAGAGGGACAGAGCCATGGTCACATTCCTCCTAAAGGCAAGGGAAGGGCAAGCAAGGTAGGGCAGGGCAAGGAGTACCTTGGCTTTCTCAAAGTCCAAATCCTTGCCAATAGTCGTAAGCAGGCGGCAAAGGCACTCAAGAGACTCCTCATCGTGGTTTTTGAGCAGCTTCACCACGCAATCATGCATAATGGCCTCCGTCAACATCTTCAGTTTGAAGAGCTCTCCAATGAACTTGATGTTGCCCAAGGATCGTCGTCGGGCCTTGTCGCGTGCCTCCTCCAGCTCATCCTTCATACGCGCCTTCTCCTCAGGCTGCACAAAAAGCCCAGCAGGCCAGTTCAGTGTCCAGACCCAACCCAAGGACACCCACGCCAGCCCTCAGTGGCAGACTCCCACCGCAACTCACAGCGCTGGCATCATCCATCTCCTTCTGCCGCTTCTCAAAGATCTCGTCATCATCCTTGTCCTTCTCAAACTCCTTCTGGCAGCGGTTGAGCAGCAGCTTGCGGAAGTTCACAGTCACTGTGGGCTTGTCTGTTGTGGGCACTTTAAGCTGCAGGGAGAGGTACAACCCAGAGAAAGAGCATGAGTTGTGTTTCCCCCAAAAGCTGGGGAACTAAGGTGGCACTACTCAAATCAGGGAAAAGCTGCCCTACAACACTGTGATGCCCTGCTGAGATTCTGAACTTGGTCCTCCATCCACACACCCCAGTTTCCCCACTCCATGTGGAAGGACCTGCACACTACTAAGCTCAGCTAAGATGGCCAAAAAAGCCTTGCCCGCTCAGCAGGAGACGGCCCAGCTTCTGCTCACCCCCATAAGGCAACGGCACATGTTAGCATAGGCAACAGAGAAGTTTGGCTCCGAGATGGCCTTCTCGAAGACGAGGTCGATGACACCCTTGAGCCGCTCCTCCGTGTCGATGGACAACTCCATCACCTGCTTCATCAGTTGCTGGAACATCTGGGGTGTCAGCTTGTTGAGGATGCTGCGGACACGGCGGAGCAGTTCCTGCAAGGGCACCAGGATCAGCAAGAGCTGGGCACCCTTCCCCCAGGCCCTCCAACTGCCTGCCCACCCCAGCTCTCACCTGTGTCTTGATATTCTCAGGATCCTCCTCCTCGGAAGCACGTTTGCTGCTGGGTTTCCAGGCCTTCTCGGCCTTGTTCAGCTTGACATCTTCATTGAGGGACACGGTAGCAATGATTTTGCGAGGCTCCTTCCTCGGGTTCTGCTGGGAGCGGCGGGGACCCAACCCTGACGGCTGATACATGGAGAAGAAATTCAGCTCTCTGCTCTGGGACCATGTGAGCTGGCTCCCAGAAGTCCCCAGTCCGTCTACTCAGATCCTCAGCTCCATCATGGACATCAGTGGCCCAGACACAGCGGCTCAAAAGCTTGATCATCACAGAGAGGCAGAGCAGGATGGCAGGAATGAAGCGAGGAGATACTCACCAGACCCCGGTTGCCCATGACAGGTCGGCCAAGGTTGGCAAAGGAGGGGGTGAAGTCAGGGCTGCAGTTCATGCCACTGATGCGGGTGGGATCGATTGCCCGCAGTGGGGTCTTGTTGGCCTGCGAAGGTACACACGGCTGAGGATGCCCGGGGGCAGAGGAGCGGGACGGATCCATCCCCCAGCCTCAGCGCCGGGACAAGGAACTGGAAAAAAGGCCCCAGAGGTGCCCCCACACCCACTAAACCCAGGCTCAAAGGTCACTGTAGATGCAGCAACAGGACCCTGAGCACAAAAGTAAGTCCCTGCCCCGCTTTCACAAGGCACAAAGAGGAGCCAGACCCCCACCTAACCACCACCCACAACTCCCCAATTTCCAGGGCCGCACCGACCTTGTCCAGCACCACATCTGTGATCTGGGGCAGCCCCTCAGGTTTCTGCATGCTGGCAAAGATGAATTGGAAGCCCAGCAGGAACTCCCGGTCATATCGCTTCTTCTCCTCAGGGTTCAGTGGTTTCCATTGCTCTGCAGTGGAGGGCAAGAGAGAGACTCTGATGTGGGCTGTCCCATATTCTCTACCCTGAACTGTGGCACATCTGGGTCCACACAGGGACAAGCGAGGCGAGATGTAGACAAACACAGACTGGTACACCATGAGGATAACCACGCATGCTTACAAAGCCTGATGCCAGCAGCTTCCTGCCTCCTGTCAAGACCCTTGTGCTGGAAACTCTGTTCCCCACCCCATGCCAAGCTTGGGGACAAGATGGGAGAACGTGAAACATAGGACAGCAGGACCATGCCACCCACACCTTCCCCACTGCTGGGTCCAGAGGTGGTGGCTGCCAGCAGAAGACTGTGCCCAGGCACAGCTCACCTTCCTTGTAGCCATACTTCTGGCCAGCAGCCTTGCCCTTCTCCGGGGCCAACTTGTCTTCCTTCTCCTCCCACGTCTCTTCCGATTCTTCCTGTGGACGGGCAGGAGCCACGTCCTCTGCTTCACTGGCAGGGGCAGACAAGGGAGGCTTGTTCTCCGCCTCTGAGGCACTATCACCGGTCTGAGACTGCATCGGGGGGACAGGGACAGCAGTCACCCACATGAGCCTGTTCCTGTCCCCTTCACCCCACTCCTCAGTGTCCACCCCACCTCAGATCCTCATTACCATCACAGAGCATCAGTGGCCCAGACACGATGGCACAAAGCAGAGTTCATCACAGGAGGAGATGGGACACAGGGTGATCCCCAGACATCCCTGGGACACTCACCTCCTTAAAGGCATCCAGCAAATCACCTACTGCCTCCTTCTTGTTCAGCTCCTTCATCTTTCGTTTCTTCTTTGGCACCGACATGGCGACTGGGTGGAGAGGCAGGAAGGTGAAAGACAGGAACCCTCCCAGTCCTCAGAACCCTGACACCAGCTATGGGGTCACCAGCAAGGCCCCAGTAACACCAGCTGAGCTCCAAGATGGAGCCACAGGGATGTGGTCCTGCCACCCCATCACAGCCCCCACCCCCAAACACATCCTGATTTACCACATGCCTCATCAAAGCCTCCTATCCACACCACTGCCCTAGTGTGTGCTCCCCATCCTGTGAGCACACTGCTCTACAGGCAGCCTTTACAGAGACACTCCCATACAAATCTCTGTTCCCATACACACTCCCCTCCCTGGCACCCCTATACACCAGCCCATACAGATGTGCTCCCCAGAAACATACCTGCCCTCAGGTTGCCCTCCCAGAGCACCCCCGTATCCCTGGGCACTCTATATAAACACATCCTGTGAACTCATCTTCCCCATGACTCCCACGTAACCCCAACACTCCTCTGCAGGGTGCTTAAAGGAAAAAAGAGAAACCCTAACACATCTCCAGGGCACCCCACTTTCCTCAAGCACCCCCTGTGAACTTGCATACCCCTACATAGCATGCCCCACATCTTCCCTGCCAATCCTCCACCTCCCAGTGTCCTCAATGACTGGGGACAGTCCGCAGATATAACCCTAATACACCCACCCTACACCTCTGCGTAAGGCAACATATAAAACGTACTTCCATTCCCCATGACATCCACCACACACAGCCCCCTATACCCATCCCATCCATCACCACATAGATGTACTCCCCAGACATCTCCCTAATCCCACCATCCACAGGCACCTTATCCCCCTCAGCATCCCATACCTACACATCCTGTATCCCTAACCGTATCTCCCTCTCCAACAGCCTCCCTGTACCTCATGCCTAGCACCACACCCATGTGATGCCCCCCAGCACCCAACACCCACCCTGGGGCACCCTGCAGCCCAGCATTCCCAACCTTGTGCGGTCGCCTCCGAGATCTGCGAAGGGGCAGGGGCTGGGCTCAAGCTTCGCTCCTGGGTCTCACCAGGGCCTTCACTCTCTTCCTCCTCCTCCTCTGCTGGTGGGGAGGCAGGGGTGCCAGGCTGCGCTGGCTCCTCAGGCTCTGAGATGGGGCTGATATCTGACTCAGGCTGCTCCTCACTCGGCTCCACTTTGCTGGTGCCCTCCACACCATTGGGTAGGGGCAGCTCTTCAGGCTGGGCAATGGGGGAGTCCAGGGTGGGCGCAGGCACCGGCTCAGAGACTGGCACTGTCTGGCACACCGGCGCCTCAGGGACCGTCTCAGGTGTCTCCTCCAAAACTCCATTGGCCTCAGCAGTGGGCTCGGGGCAGGGCTCTTCCCG
>VWZV01017134.1:1812-17265 GCA_013397155.1 Irena cyanogastra | reverse complement strand
CACTTGCTCTTCGACTAATTCATTGAGCGCTATTAACTTTTCTTCTAGAAGGGGCCACTGGTCCACCCACACCGGTGTGTTAGTTTTCCAATTGAGGGGAGGGGTGGTGCACTCTGCAGTGGCCCATACTAAAAATCCCACTTAGGGTCAGGGATATCGAGGCGAGCCCCCCATTGGGACAAGACACCTCTGCCTAATAATATAATATTTGATGAAATAACAAAAGTCCGAATGGTGGCAATCTGCCCCTCTGGCCCCTGTACGCTTACCAAATCTTTGCTGCGCAAAGAAATACAAGGAAATGAAATAAAACACTTTTGATTTTATGGCTTTTTACAGGAATGGCATGGAACCTGTGGTGTCCAAAAAGCATGTATAGCAACGGCAGAATTCAGAAGAGTGCATATTCAAAAAAGTTGCTTTGAATTCCATGTACTTTGCCTTCTATTTTTTATGTTTCATTTAGCAGTCATGTATTTGGAAAATTCACTTAATTGGGATGTCTCCAAAAGAACCAATTGAACCTCATGCTAGTGAATGGCAGGAAAATCTTATCTGTGACAAAATTGCCATAAATGTTGCTTAAAAGAAGTGCATTTGCACTGGAACAGGTGATTAAGTGGTATTTAATTGCTACAGAATCAAAGTGAAACTCTAGTTCTGATCTAATTACAAAGTTGACAAATTAAGAAGGGAGAAAAAGTGAAAGAATACAGATAAAATGCTGTAAATCTATTTATTTCCATATATATTTTTCCAGAAAAAACACACATATCTTTTCAGAACCTGGAAATAACCATTAACAAACAAAAATCAACTCCCTTTTTTTAGCTTTAAAAGAAATTCATATACTATATACTGAGGTGAAATACCTTTTAATTTGGAAATATTATTGGTATTCCAGTTAAGGAGAATAAAGTAAGCTGGAAAACTGTCGGGTTTAAATAGGCTGTTGAAACCGTAACAAAACAAAGAGAGGACAAAGTCTATGAGTGTAACTCATACAAAATTTTAATGAAATACTCTCTTAATATAGGAGAGTGGTCTTGGCTTCTGCAAAAAAAAAAAAAAAGAAAGCAAATTTTTCCACAGGTTAGATAGTTTCGAGCTTTATTTAATGAGCCCAAGTAACAGAAGACTTTTTCTGTTGTTTAAAAAAAAAGAAAAATAACAATCTTAATCCTTTAGCCTTGAAGTAATCTCACTGATCTTAATTAAAGTGTGTAATGGGAAAACCCATACATAAGATCAGATGTATCTTTTTCATATAATCTGATGTAAAATTTACGTTCCTATTTTAGATATTAATAAATTGATGGTGTGATATCACATACCTCACAAATGAGAAAATGCCTCCCATCCAGCGAGACTAAAATAAAAGCAAATCAGCTGAAATACCAAGGCTTCAGTGGCCACAGAGAGAAAGACAAAGCAGTCAAGGATGTTGACAGTGTCCTAGGAAGAGAACAAACCAACTCATCTCCTAGGAATGTTTGAGAAAGGGGAAGAAGCAGTATGAATTGTGCTGTATACTTCAAGAATATATTCCTGCCAGACACTGGAGATATTTCTCAGTTCCTGTAAGCACTCACTGCAGTGCACTGATTTTCCATCTCAACTTAGTAAATAGTTAGTTCTTCTAAAAACAAAAGAAACAGGTTTTAAAACACAAACCAAATGAAAACAAACAACCCCAAAAGCAACCAAGAAACAAAATCAATAAAACCCACCCCAAACAAAAAGCATCTCCATCCTAGACATCACTACCACCACCCCCAAAGAGCAAAATGATATACTTTTAATTACAAAAAAATACGTATTGTAGCTATAAAGAGAAAGGGTTAACCAATCCTAGAAAGAATAAAATGCTGTGACACAAACACTGAAAGCAAATTTCCTTGGGACTACTATTCATCGATTTCCTCATTTGTGGTGATGAGATAACACCATTTTATAAATCTTAGTTATCTGTGACACAGACAACTACCTTCTACCTGTCAGTTCTGTGTGGCTTAGAAGTACAGTCTTTTACGCAGTCATGTTTGTTATTTGTTTCAAACATGACTTCAGCCAAAAGCTTACTTCATCTGTATGTGAGAAGTTTTGGTATGCATACATGCATTCAGACACTAACCTGACAAAAAATTTATTTCTTAACATTATTACAATATTTCTAAAAGTTAAGGAATTATTTAGAAACACTGTAACTATTTAAATACTTGAGATTCATGAACCTTGAGAGAGGTTAAACATTTATTTTGAGAAGAAATTAAATTTGTTGGCAGTAACCTCCAGTGTTCAATAGTATTTCAGTTGAGATTTGTAGACTCTTGTTTATTTCTTTTTTAGGATTTATGTAATATAAACACAATTTCATGATAACCACTGAGATTTTATTTTATTTTTACCCTAGTCCTCCTTTTCATTATAATCAGATAATTAAGTATTTTTGTTCTTTCTTTGAACAATCTCTCTCCACTGTAAACCACAGAGTAAAAGCTACTTTACTCTTTTATGTGACAAACACTTTCATGAACAGCAAATATTGAGAAACAGTAAGAATAATAACATTTTCTCCTTATTTCCTTAAGAAAGTCCATCTTATTCCATTAGGTAATGCCTAAGAAACTTAAATAGTAAGCATTATGATATTGTACACAGAGGCATTCAATTACACTGCCTTTGGATACTCAATAGCCTTGAATATAGTTAGCATCTTATTACAAGTCAGATAAACATTTTTATTTAAAAATGTATATTTTCACCATTTTTTTGGAAGATCTTAGAAGGTTTTTGAAGTACATAGATCTAAAGGAGATTTTTTCATTCTTCTTTTAAGCCATCTTTAAGATGAACCATTACTTTTTCTTTAAAGAAGTTACTGCATTTGTCATACTTTCTTATTTTTATTTCTTTATGGAAATGCAAACCTCATTTTCTTAGTGATATCAATGAATTTATTTCTAATACATTGCTAATTAATGGAATATTCCATTGAAATTACCTTGAAGCTTCACTAGATCTGTTGCTGTACTCAATATGCCAAGCTCAACAAAAAGCCAAATCAAATCTTAAGGCTACTCTTTTCAAAGCCCTTAGAGAACTAAAGATTCCTTAAAATGCGATCTAAGCCTTAGAGGGTTAAAACTCCTTGTACATCTCTAGTTTCTCATCTCTACTAAAGTAGAAATTCCTTAGCTCTAATAAAATCAACTCAAAAATATAACACTCAGCCTCCACTATGCGCTCCTTTGCTCTGTATAGGGAAAACATATAGTGAGGCACACAATATTTTAAATCACACCTAGTTAATGTCTTCCTCATGAGAGACGAAACAAAGAATTGCACTACTGGTACTAAATGTTGCTTATGTCTTTTCATACATCTGAAAGTTCCTCAGAGGCAGAAAGGTAAAAGTATTGTTTTAAAAATTAAAAGCACTAATAATTCAAGGACTTTAGTCAGTGATACCTGTCCATAGACTATGAAGCCACAGAAAGTCTAGAGACTGTACTGAAAAAAAGACTTCAAAAGTACTGCAAAAATGATGATAATTCCAATGAGGTAGGATGAACATTATCTGTGAGGAAATTAAAATGTCCAACTACAGTGTACTAGCACGACCACAGGAGAAAATACCGTAAAGTTAATAGACTTAGCTAACATCCAAGAGAAGCCAATCAATTGCAAAAGTTTCATAAAAGACCAATTTTCATTTTTGTGGTGAAAAACCAAAGTATCAAGAGGAATAAAGACTGGTACATTTCTTGAAGTTTTTAAATAAAGAATGGATACTTTTTCCGAAGAAATCATTCACTGCAAGCCTTTGGCCTTAAGATTCCAGGCAATGTTGGATATGCAGGGATAAAATCTCGTCTTAACATAGATGAGTCTGTGAGTATTAGCTCTCATCCTTTTGATCACCCTTGTATCACCTGACTGCTCCTAAGGTTCATGACAGAAAATCATAAAGGCAGTGAGATGAATTCTTTTTGATTCTTAAGCAAGCAGTGTAAGACTGCAGATAAAGGGTAAACTATCCATGTGCTCTCCCAACCTATTTTGTTATGAATACTAAGCATACTTTCTTTTTAACATATCATTTATTCCCAAAGAACATATGCTGTGCTGAAATTGTAGTAACAGCTGTCCATGAATATGGACTACTAATTTATATAATGGATTAGTAACATATTAAATTCAGCAACCGCAATTTACAAAATAGACTAAATCCTGTAGCACAGAACATTTCTTTTCTTTCCAAAGCACAGCCTAATAATATGAATTTAAATTTTCAAGCACCATCCATTATACATTTGCATTATACAAGGGTATATTTTCTGTGGTTTCCATGTCCTTGACTTTCTGTTTATTTTTACCCTATGATTTATGTGGCGTCTTTGAGGGAAGAGGTGGCGTATAAATCTATTGCATTCTCAGCCTCATTATTAGTAATGGATTAATTTTCAGTTTCATCACTAAGAACAGTTCATTATCTGCAAAGGCAAAATTATCTTCATATAGATTCTGAGGTAATTGATTCCTCTATTTATATACTGAAGGGAATGTTGCTTACACAAATTGCAAATGAAAAGTCTTTTTCTTCACCTCCTCCTTTGTTTCATACAACAGGGACATGAAAAACTAGCATTTTCACTGATAATAAAAAAAATATCAGTGATAAATCAAGATTAGTTACTCTGAATGATTATAATCATTGCAAAAATCGTTTCGTAATGATATAGGTTGGCTAAATGAAATGGACACCATCTTACATCATAACCAAAAGTCTCTTAAAGCATCACTGGAAAGAAAAATTCTATTTATTAATACTTACAAGTATTAATAATTGCCATTTTCATTTTTCTTTTTTATTATTCTCTAAGAATATTTTATATTGTAGCGGCACAGAGCACAATTAAAGAATTACAGCAGTATTACTCTACTATTAAAAATTATTTCTCACTCAAAGGGTGAGAAGGGCAGGACTGAACAGATGTGTTTTGAGCACTTCTAATAAAGTAGAACACTTTTTTTTTCTTTTTAATTTTAATTTTGATAAATTTATTTAGTATCTGAAGTGAAGCAAGGGAAAGCAGATAGATTATATGGGTTCCTTTAGATTCACTGACAGTATGATTTTTGTTGTAGACCTTTTGTGCTAAGTAGTTTTGATCT
The DNA here is from genome assembly GCA_013397155.1 of Irena cyanogastra. NCBI lineage: Eukaryota > Metazoa > Chordata > Aves > Passeriformes > Irenidae > Irena > Irena cyanogastra. Next base: position 12,087 of record VWZV01017134.1, on the reverse strand, counting down.
GGGTTCTTCTGCATCTGAATTGGTAGGCATATGTATGTTTTCATTTAAATTATAAGCATAATAATATATCACTCCATAGACAGCATCATTGGAAATCAGATAAACAAGAAAATTTTGTTCTTAACTTACCTAACAATAGTATAAAACAGTTGCAGGGAAAACAGAAAGTAAAGTTAAGGAAAACTGGAAAATTACAAACACTGAGTCAGCATGAGTGCTAAAGGGGAAGAAACGGATGATAGTGCAGAGGGGAAATTATGTGTTATAAAACTATGAAAAATTGTAAGAAGAAAATATGTTTACTACTCCCTGGATGGAATACAGTTAGCATTCCTGATTTCCCACACACAACACAAGCTAAGGCTGGAGTGAAGTGGAAGCTCCACGGCCAGGCTCTGTTGAAATTCTTGCATGAGGGGTAACCCGGTAGTACCTGGCAGCTGATGAGCTGCATAGCAGCTGTCAACCGAGGGAGAAAAAGGAAGATTTTTTGCTGTAGAACCAGCAAGCTTGGCAAACTCATAGACATATACCTCCATGCCAAGGTTGTCTCAGATGTAATACTGATGTTATCTAGCTCCAAGGTAAGACACTGCCCACTGAACATGATGTGACTAGAGCCCTTCAATCTCCACTTAACGTAAAGAATATTTGAGTTAAAAATGGAGAGAAGTTAGGGAAGACTCTATCGTAACTTCTGGGATCATTTAATAGGCTGAACTTGCCTTCATCCCCATAGGGGTGCCTGTTGGGTAAGAACCACACTGTATGTGTCTGAATGATTGTTTCAAGCCAGCTTTTTTTAGGGATAAGAGCTGATTAGTATATTGTTTTAAATGAGTTTTTGCAGCCAGATATTATCACCAGCAATCCTTGAATCTTAACCTGTCACAATTTTCTATTATATTAGTAAAGGGTGTTATGCCATAAACTGTTAGTGTGAGTTTTTCAATGGCACTAAATTTGCCGCAGGAGGTAACATACTGTGGATGGCTGGGAGAGGGTGTCTGATGCTGCTGGTGTTTGTCCCTGGATCTTTCCTGGGGCACCCACAGGCCAGTTAACAGTGGAGACCCAGGAGGGGCATTTCTGTTTGTGTGTGACCCTGAACAAGTCAGTCAAACGGCCCTTCAATCCAGAAGGCTGTTAAATGAAGGGTCCACACCATGGCAATGATAGGTCAGGCACAAGGGTCTCAGCTTTCCTGAAGTGCTGACAGACTAATCAAACACAAAGAGTTTGAGAAAATCTCCCCTTTCATGTGACACCAGCAGAAAATTAGACTTCACTACAAATAATTTAAAACCATCTTAGAAATAGTACTGATTTCATTAATAAATCTACTTAGTAAAGTTCATTTGTACTTCTTCATTTCTCACCTAAGTGGTCTCCATGGTCTTGTATATTTTCATTCGGTCATCCAAATTGAAACTGGCATTTTATTTTTAATTTTTCTTTGAAATTTGTATGGACTTATTTGTAAAATGAAACCACCGTATTCTCCTATATTTTCCTCAGAAAGAACACAAACATGTAGAAATTGAAGAATTTAAGGTTTATTGCAACAACAGGGCCCTTTGATAATGTACTTCAAGTAGTTTCTTTGTATTATGGTGTTTATTTTCATGATTTTATAAAATTCCAGAACATATGAACTCATAAATAATCTTCAAAGCCTTTGCTTTAGGTTGCTCACACAATGGGGATTTTGGAACATACTATAATTACCTGCCTCAGTAAGATGACTTTCTCAAAAGGTAGGAAACCTTGGAAGGCCTCCTTTTGAAAGACAATCAAAATCAGGGCTTGGCTGAGTAATAAACTGAGTTTTCAGACTTCAGTACAATTAAAACCTCAATGACTTGTAAGGCCAGCTGTAGGACTATTCTATCGGCAGTGCCTCTAAAGGGGACAATAATGTGTACTATCAGAAAAACCAAAAGTCTGTACAGCAGCTGAGAAAGAGGTGTGAGGGGAAAAAAAGAGGTTGAAAAACAACTCTCCAACAGCAAAGTCAGTAAAGAAAGAGGGGGAGGAGGTACTCCAGGAGCAGAGATTTCTTTGCAGTCTATGAAGATCACAGCTTGTCCCATTGCAGCCCATGCAAAGAACCCTGGGGAAAAAAATAGTTCCGACAGATCACAGAAGGGACCTGTGCTAGAGGAGTTATTGAGGGACTGCAACCAGTGAGAGGGATGTTGAAGCAGGAGACAAGTGTGAGGAGGAAGAAGAGGCAGAAAGGAGCTGTTGTGGACTAATCACTACCCTGTGTTCCCCCTATCCTGTAGCTGGAGGGTAAAAGGTAGGTTTTTTAATCAACAATAAATTAATCTACCTCTACCTGAGTCTGTTTCACCTTTGATGATAAGTGACTCACAAACGCTTCCATCCTCCTTTGTCCCTCTGTGCTACTGGGGTCAGAGAGGAGTGAGGGAGAGACTAGATAGCGAGTCTGACAGCTGGTTAAGGTCAGCCCAGCAAAGTACCAGAAATCATTGCCAATTGGTACAAAGCTTATGTTCAGCTTTGAGTCTGATTAGTGAATCGTTGTGAAGAAGCTATGTGCTATTGTAGGTTTACAAATGTTCTGTATGACATTTGATATTTCAGCAATAACATGTATCAATTACCATTCTGGTTCCCTTCTATTCCATACTCCTGCCCTTCTGGATCTATAACAATTTTTTGTCTACTTCTATTAAAACAACAGAAAATTAAATTATATCACCAGCTTCCAAAATGAATAAGACTAGCCTCCACAAATATTGTACTGTATCACTGAACAGCTTTTAAACACATTTTCCTGGTTTATTTTCATTTTAAGAATTTTAAATGCTTTTTGTAAATGTATTTATAAAGTAGTTGAATAATTTCAGATTGCTTATTATCAGTTATGAAAGCTTGCATTTGATATGAAAATGTTATGAGATACAGCATAATCTGAGGTAATTTAAATACTAAAGGCATATCAGTCACACTCACAAGCAGCCTGTGTCATTTTGAAACAATCACTGTCAGAATGTTCTTTTATTTTCTTCTGAGGAAACAAGACCTTTGAAAATGCTTAGTTATAATCACTCGTTCCAATTATTCTGAAATAATTAACCTTTTTTTATTTCATATTTGTGGCACTTTCTCAAGAGGAAGACACGCATCTAGAATTTCAAGACGAAAACTCAGTTGTTATTCTCCAGATAGATGAGCTATCTAAATAGTTCTTGAATAAATGTATATCTTGAATAAATGCATATCTTGAATAAATATATATCAAAACAAAGAAAATAAACTTATTGACTGCAGGCAGATAAACATAGAGAGAAATAATTTAAATTTAGTAAAAACCATATATACAACGTTTTTTTCCTTTCCTGTTTCCTGCAAACAGGCTCTAACCACTTCTGAATCAGTACCATTAATGTGGTTGCCAATAGTTCTGAAGACAATAGTCAGACAGCTGGGGACATAAAGAGGTTAAAAACATCCATTTCAGAAACTAGACAGAGGCAGAAAAGAAGGTGAAAGTAGAAAACAGAAGCAAATAGTCTGCAACTTGAAACTAGAAATGCAGGAAAAGAAGAAAGATGAGAAAGGAAGAAAAGGTAAAAAAGAAACACAAGGAAAAGAAAATACTTATTATTTGAAGTATAGTATATAATATTCAGCCCATTCCTGCATATTCATGAAGATATCAGTGATTTCCTTTAATTTTGCTTCGCATAGCAAATTTCTAGTTTCCCGAAACTTAGAAAAGAGGCATAGTTACAAATGGAAACAAAGATGGCTCTGGGAGATGCGTATTGTCTTATTCTAATGGTTTTAACTTTCTAATATTTAACTTTTTATATATATGTTCTAAGATCTTAATTTCTTTTCCTTTCAAAGCATTAGCAGAACATCATGCAGAAGTATATTCTTTCAAAGAAAAGTTCACATTCTTGTGCAGTTTTGGTGTTAAGATAAACTTCTCTAAAACATATATTTTTGCCTTTGTCAAATATCAAAGACAAATTAACATAAACTATGAGTAGAAGATGACTCAAGGATATTAAAATGTGATAATCTGTGAACATGGGCAGACAATATAAATCAAAATAAAAGCATGAGAGAGCATAAAGAAATTGAGATAAACTCCATAGTAGTTCAAACAAAGGAAAAGCGGCAGAGTTTAAAGTGTGAAGACGCAAATATTGTAGTATCAAAGGGATTGATAAATCATTCAGAATTGCTAAAATTCTACATGACCTTAAATTCTAGGACAAATAAGCACAGAGTTAGAATAATGTTTAGAAAACATGTATTGAAAATTCAGTCTCACAGCTGAATTCCCACAAGATAAATCAATGGCTGGTGTTAGAACATGATTCATTTAATTTATGTGGAAAAGGGGAAGAAAAACCTACATTTTTTAGAAAGGATGTAAGGAAGATTTGGAAATTACAGACCAGTCAGTCTCATCTCTCTGTCTGCAAATATCATGGAGTAGGCTTTCTCTACATAAGCTTTTCAGTAGAAATGTGTTTTCCATGGAAATCTGCTTATTAGTTACCAGTCGTTTTCCAGGATTATACTGCATCTTTACCAAGCATTAAAAGATACCCTCATTGGTCAAAAATTCAGCATAGTTCTTCTCTTGTTCACATACTCATTGATTTAATGTTGAATAATTAGCAGCACGAATTTTTTTTTAAAAAAAATGCAAGGGAATTCCCCACAAATACTTGAAATACAGAGCAAACAGGAAAAAGAAACCCCAAACAACAGAGGTATTTTACACAGCAGTTTTTTTTGTGGATATTTTTTCCAAGGGAATAAATGGCTGCTACAAATCTGCAAATGATTTGCTTCATATCATAATTTAAGCAAACAAAAAGGTAGAACTTCCCAACAACAGATTTTGTTTGAAAACACTGAAGTATTTAAAACACGTTCTTGCAAAATATAATGCTAGTGAATGAATACATTTTATTAATGGGAAAAAGGAGAAGCCTTTTGCCAAAATCTGTGGGCCATATTCATTATTTGTTCCTGTAATATTTATTCTGGAAAATAAAAAAGGAAAATAAAAAAGACTAGTCCAAATATCCTTAAAAAACTTTGAATAGCTTAGTGTGCCGAAATTTAAATGTTCTTCGCAAAACTTTAAATAATAAAATAATAAAATAAAGAGTATCGTAATAAAATACCTGACTTTAACATATATAATCCTATGTCTGGTGCCTGTTACAGATGAATTATATACATTTCTTCATTCATTTTATTTTTACAATGAATAATTTACTATGTTTTTTGCAAAAAATGAGCTTCCAAATAAACTTAATAAAATCATTCAAATTGTATTGGTAAGTATGATTCTAATTAACTTCACATAAGTAAATTTTTTAATCTCAGAAGTAATTTTTTCATAAACTGCATTTTATGTTCTCTATAATTAAAACTATAAATAAATTAATATCAGAAACCATGTTAAAAATGTTAAGTACGTTCTCAGAAAAGTCCAGGACAGGAAAATTGCACAAAAAGTCTTTGTAAATAAATCAATTCTCTTAAATGGCACACATGGACATCACTTATAAATATAAACAGAACTAAATCTTATGAAATATTTTGATCAGATACACAAAAATGACATCTGTAGAAGTCACACAACTACTGTCCCTGTGCTACTTCAGCTTAAGCTAAGCAATTTTCTTTGATTTATATAGATGTATATGTATAATTATGCATTACCATCTTCCATATTAATATGCCTCTATTATTTTATCCTATTTTTGGTGGTGTCTTAATTATAGTCATATCCACATATTGATAAGTTTAGAGAGAACTTAAAGAAAAAAATCTGAGCATAACAACCTGATTTTTGTTATTTTCTCCAGGAAGCATGCAGCACTGGGTATCAATAAAAATGTAATGACATTTTCTTCATAGAAGGGATTTACCCACTGTAATAAATGATTATAATAGTTAACAGAAAAAAGAGGTATGACAAATTGAGGGTTCAAAATAGAAGAGGAAGAAAAAAAGATTAAATGAGTTTTAAAACAAACCAAAAACCTCTCAAGAACAAAACAAAAACAACCAGCCTGGAGCATGAGAATGAAAAGTAATTTTCCAAAAATAACTAGTTACAAGTACAAATTTGATTAAAATATTTCTTTAAGTAGAAAATGTCTTATTTTCAGTCCATTTCTGCTATATGCGTTTTTTACATATCTGTGAGGATGTGTTTCCCCGCCTGTTTAATCCATAACCACCAGTGGAGATGTGACAGCTGCATCCGTCTGACTGTGGGCCTTGGGGAAAGGCTAGCAACAGGGTAGCCAAGAGCTGTCTGTGACAGTGACCTAGACATACTGCTGATGTACAAATATGACTATTTCATTTTATTCCATAAGTAGTAGGCAGCCAAGGGCTCATTGAGCCCTTCAGTATGGCAGCTCTCTGCATGGCAGGATCTCCCTCAGAATAAGGATGCCTCTCGAGGTTACTCTTGAAGATGAGGCTTGTTGCCACAACAAGTTCCCAGTAAATAATAGTGTAATAAGCTTTCAAATTTTATCTAAGTGGTATAAAAGATTGATTGTGCACAAACAACCCTTTAGACAAAAGCCATTGAACAAGTCTGGGACTAGGAGTGGATCCTGCATCTAGATTCCTCTCTAAGAAGGAGTTTAGAGTAACACCACAGGTTCCTTTCTGAACCTCATGACTCAACGACGGGGTCTCCCTGAGAGCTTCATCTGATCCTTGTCTTCCATGTGCTACATAATCATGTGTGTCTCGCCATCAAATCTTATTAAGCCATGACATATTTGCCATTGAAATTTGTTAACCCATTGGTTTGTATCAATGAAGGATATTGTTCCTTCTCTCTTACAAGTGAAGTGCATCCCTTTACCCATGACAATTGTATAACAAGCATAAAGGCCCTTAAATTAATGTTTGGGACTTAATCTGACAAGACACTGAAAAAGTACCTTTATATCTGTCACTCTTTCTCAGAAAAGCACAGCTCGGTGTTTTTGATACTCGGCTTGGCCGGAGCTCAGGCCCTACCTTGATGTTCTTCACTGTGTCAGGCAAAGTCACCTCCTGTTGTGGGGTTGTAGGAAGGAAAAGGTTGACACCTGTCAGCACACATAAGATTCCAAAGTAATCTGTCCCTTTTCACGTGATTTTTATGAAATGCAGGGTTCATCACTTAAACCAAACTTTATATAGGGACTTTTTTCATGGTATATTTTAAAGGAAGAAATTGCAGATTAATTCAGATGGAATTGAAGGCAAAGAGGTGAATTAGCTTCTCTGAGGTGGAGAGACACAATGTTTCAAAGGTTAAAGGTGAAGGATGAGAGTATTTGGTGGATGTTCACAGACAAAAATTTCAGCACAGAGCTCAGCTTTTCAGTTTTATATGCACAACACAGTCCTGATCAAAAAAACCTAAAGTTATTGGCAAGTCTCCTTCAGAAAGTTTAAACATCCATGGGACAAGTTCTCTTTTTAACCTCAAGATGTAAAATACAACGCTAGTTTTCTCTCTAATGAAGACCGGAGCTGTTGGATTAAACAATTAATTTACTGCTTAAGCCTCCCTGACATTTCTTTACTGTGCATCTTGACAATACTCTCTGTGAACTTAGCATCACCCTCACAAGTTTCCCTGGGAGACCACCATTTTCTGGATGGGAAGCAAGAACTGAATATCAACAACACATGAATTAAAACTAAAATTTCCACTAGATCCAGTAAGTCCGAGCTACAACTCAGCTAGAAGACAATCTGGTCAGCAACGCCTCAGCATTTCAGATCAAAGCACTCAAAGTTTATGTTGCTGAGTCTTTGCTTTTTAATTCTGGGGTTTAACACTTTTTTCATTAATTAATGAAACAAACTTGTAATTTGTGATGTAAAATGTTTTCTTACCCCCTTTTTCTTAGGCCTTGCCTATATTAGAAACAAAAGATGTGGTAAAACGTATAAAGACTGGTTAAAAAAGAAGTTTGTTAAAGATACTCTGACTTTTTCTGTGAGTACTCCCTTCTCTTCCAACTCATGTCCTAAATTCAACTTGTTGTTAAATAAAGTCTTTTATAATTTTTTTACATATTCTATACAAATGAAAATAAATTAATTAAAAAGGTCATTATTTTACTTAACAAATTACAAGCAACAGATTACTTGGTTCAATACTTAATAGAAAAATTGTAAATGTATAAAATTGGAATTACGTATTCAACACAACCCATCCTTTTGACAGAGAAATAAATGGCAATTATTAAGGCTGAGTAAGGCAACTAACTTGTTCTTTTTTCATCAGTGTTCAGCAACAGAACTTTCAATCCAATTGTCTATCAAAATCCAGGTTTATGAAACAGACATGCAGATATAAGACCAAAATTTAAAAACAAATGCGTTATAGTTTAATATTTTTTTATCGTTCAGCAAAAAAGCATGTTCATGTGGGAAAGCAACGTAAAGTTTACCTGATCTGGAATAAGGCAAATATAGAGCTTTAATAAAAGGTAAATCAAGCTACAGAAAAAGAAAAAAAAATTGCAAAAGGACAGATTAAACTTAAAATCCCCATATTTCAAAGAAATTTAAATATAGGAGAAAAAAGTGGAAGGCTTGTAGCAAAGAAAATGAACCAGGATGGTAGCATATGCTGTGTGGTAAAAATGAAATGAAGAAACCAACTAGAGAAGATTGGGGAAAATAGCATCACTGGAATGAAAGAAAAAAAAAAAAGAAAGAGAACGTAAATGTTAAATATTCATTAATGACCAGTAATATGCATACTGAATACTTATTTATTCATTTCCAGACACCTCGTTCTTTGTATATTCACCAAGGCCTGGAAGCATGTAAAAGAGTAAACATTTTTGATTCAATGATCCAGGGAAGAGGGAGAAGTGCCTCCTTGAACATTTTTAAATCCAAGGAATCGAAGAAGCCTTCTTAGTTGAACTGGTTTTCTGATGAGAATGAGTGTATTCTTGAAGGAATGGCTTAAGTTTGTTCTGGCACTACACTGATGAGCATGGTATTCCGTATGGCTATTCAGCTAAGCCCTGAATGTTTCTGGAAGCCAAAAAACTCATCATTTTTGACTTTCATAAATCCAAAACCATTCTTTGATTCTAATTTACCTTGTTTGATTTCCTATTTACCTTTCCTTTTCACTTTGGAAATTGTTTTGGAAAGACTTACTTTGATCCTTGAAGTTTTATTTTTCTCTCCAGAATATATGAAATCATTCTGAAAGCCTACACACAATCTGAAGAAAAACAACAGAAAAAAAGTTGAGCATTTTCCATTTTACCTTTTGTTTTTGAAATTTGATCTTTCTTAATGATTTTTTTCACCCATTTTAAAATGTGCAACATCTAGTGTATTATATTCTACGAGATAGAAAATATTGCTGTGTGTTTGTTATATTTTTTCCAAGCATGCGTAGGTGTAGTCATACACCAGAAAGATGAGAAAAGACTACTCCGGTCAAAATAATTAGTTCCAAAGAAAAGAAAAGAAAAGAAAAGAAAAGAAAAGAAAAGAAAAGAAAAGAAAAGAAAAGAAAAGAAAAGAAAAGAATACATCTTAAAAAAATCTGTAAATCATGAAAAAATATTGTTAAAACCTCACCACTCAGAATTCAGTGGCAAAACTCCTGAAGTCACTATGAACCTAAATTAACCTCAGACAACAACTAAAACTTAATTATTTTCAAACTGAAAACTGTAAATATCTGTGAAATGTTGCTTTAATACTATAAGTAACAGAACACTTTTCAATAAAGTCTCTTTTTCATAATTTTATAATCTAAATAAAATTTAAATTCTTTAGACAAAGCTGTACTAGCTGTAAGTCATCCTTCTCAAAAATGTAGTACTGTCAGTTGACTAAAAGGATGAAATAGTGTGTTAATATGAAACATATTTTAAAGAACAGTTTGCTCTAAATTCATAGTGTGAATCTTTTCCTTTACTATATTGGGGAAGTAAAATGATTTTCAGCATCAGGAAAAAAAAAGCAGTTTTTGAAGAGAGCAGAGCTAGAAAGTAGAGGGTTAGAATTTGAAAAAAACTGAAGAAATGCAGATGAAATTAAAGATATCACATTATTTATTCCTATATTGTTTCTGCAGCTGTGTCTGACCAGGAAATCTTTCCTCATCCTTGTTATAGAGTGGGATAAAACCATTCAGACAACTGCGGTTCATAGTAGCCTTTTCTACATCTCCTACATATCTGAGCTAACAGGGATAGCATGGACGGT
>VWZV01017133.1:938662-951602 GCA_013397155.1 Irena cyanogastra | reverse complement strand
GCTGGTGCCGGCGGGCGTGCGCTGCCTCGCCTGCCACCCCCGCGGCGCCCGCCTGGCCCTGGCCCGCACCGACGGCGCCGTCGAGGTGTACAACTTCGCCGCCAACTACTTCCAGGAGAAGGTGAGGGCGCCGGCACGGGCCGTACCGGGGTGTACCGGGCTTTATGGAGCTTGTACCGGGCACGTCCCTAGCCCGTACCGTGCTTACTTGGTCCTTGCGCTCGGCACCGAGCCTGTACCGGGGCTGTACCGAGCCTAGCCGGGCCGTGTCGAGCCGGGACCAGGCTTTACCTGGCCCTACGGATGCGTACCGAGCCTGTACTGGGCCCATGTCGAGCCTCACTGAGGGCGTACCAGGCTTTACCTGGCCCTGCCGATCCGTACCGGGCCGCACCGGGCCGTGCCGCGCTGTGACCCCGTCCCTGCGCAGGTGATCCCCGGGCACGAGGCGCGCTCGGTGGAGTCGCTGTGCTGGGCGGCCGGGGACCGGCTGTTCGGGGCCGGGCTCGGCGGGGACATCACCGAGTTCGACCTGTCGGCGCTGAGCGCGGCCCGCGGCGTCGATGGCGGCGGGGGACCCATCTGGAGCATGGTGGCCAACGGCAGCGGCACCCAGCTGGCGGTGAGTGCCGCCGGGAGCGGCTCGGGGCGGCGGCGGGAGAGGGTCCCGCGGTGCCCCCCGCTGATCCCGGCCCCCGCAGATCGGCTGCGAGGACGGCTCTGTTAAGATCTTCCAAGTCGTTCCTGGGGGGATCCAGTTTGAGCGGAACCTGGACAGGCGGAAAGGTGAGTCCCGGCTGCAGCACCGTCCGTCTGTCCCTCCGGGCGTCCCGCTGACCGTGGGGCTGCGAGCCCCTGGGTTCTCACACGGAGCTTCCCTCCCCAGGCCGTGTCCTGTGCCTGTCCTGGCACCCCTCGGGCACTCACATCGTGGCTGGCTCCGTGGACTTTTTCCGCATGATTGACGTGGCTTCAGGTACCTCCTGTCCCCGGAGCAGCCCCATCCCATCCCCGGGACTGCCGGCACCCACCGGCCCCACCGTGCACCGGGGGATCCCCGGGCACCCCCAACCTTCTCCCCGCTCCAGGGCAGACGGTGCAGAGGATCATGGTGAACCACCACGTGGAGAAGGCCAAGCGCGAGTGCGTGGTGTGGGCCATCGCCCTGCTCTCCAGCGGCACCGTGGTCACCGCCGACTCCTTTGGGAGGGTGCAGTTCTGGGACTGGGCGCAGGGCACACTGGCCGAGTCCCACACCGTCAGCTCCTCGGCCGTGCTCTCGCTGGCCGTGTCAGAGGTGGGTGACATCCCCAGGTTCCCCCGGCTGGCAGGGAGCTCGGTGCCTCCTGGCAGTGCCCTCCTGTTGTTCCCAGCGTGCTCCGACAACCTCGTCCCGTTTTCCTCTGCAGAAAGAGGACAGCATAATCGTGGGCACCTCCACCGGGGCCACCTACCAGCTGCAGCTGCTGCCAGTGAGGCTGGGCGGGCTGGAGAAACGCTGGGTGCGGACAAAGCCCTTCCAGTTCCACAGCCACGACGTGCGGGCCGTGGCACACAGCCCCACCGCCCTCATCTCTGGGGGTAGGACTGCCGGAGGCACCGGGACTGGGCTGGGTCTCCCCTCCCAGTGCCAGCTTGGCTGATCTGTGCTTGGCTTCCAGGCCTGGACGCCCAGCTGGTGATCCGCCCGCTGATGGAGAAGGTGCAGAAGAAGAGCTACGACACAGCACTTCGAAAATTCACCTTCCCCCACGTGAGTGATGCATGGACTGGGGCCGTGGGGCTGGCAAGGCTGGATCTTCCTGCCCCTCCAGGTGCCCTCGTTGCCCTGTCAGGGTTCCTTCCCTGTCCCTGGGAACACTCTGCCCTGTTGTGTTTCCTTTCCTGGTACATCTGGAGGTTCCTGCCAAGGAGCAATGGAAGTTGTCAGGCTGGTCCTGCTGGTCTTGCTGGGTCTCCATCTCCAGGCTCCCATCCCACGGGACTGATTTCCCTGCTCTCCCCCGCTGCGGAGTCACCAGCACCCCAGGGCATTCCGGCTGTGCCCCAGCCCGTTGTGCCAGGCTGTGGGTCCCTGACATCCTGCCCGTTTTTCCACGCAGCGACGCCTCGTCTCCTGCGCCAGGAAAGCCCGGCTGCTCCTCTTCCAGTTCTCCCAGTACCTGGAGCTCTGGAGACTCGGCTCCACCGAGGAGACTGGTGAGTCACCGGTGCAGCTTTCCGGTGTCGGCTCCCTGGCAGAGCCCGTGCTGCCAGCAGGATTTTGGGATTGAGCTGTCCTGGGCCTCAGGGAAGGGTCTGGGCACTCCCCCAGGATCCCCAGCTGCTCAAAGAGCCCCGTGTGGTTTTCCCACTCTCACTGGTGGTCCGTGTGGTTTCTCGCCCAGGAAAGGACGGCGAGGTCCTTCCCGTGTGCCGGATGCCCGAGCACCTGGTGCAGCTCAAGAGCAAGGTAGGGCTGAGGGGCTGGGGTGCCCCTGGGGCAGCTGAGGGGTGTGCTCCGGGCTCTGGGGGTTCCTCGGGCACCCCTCAGTCCCTTGGCATTCCCAGGGCCCGGAGCACATCTACTGCAGCTGCGTCTCACCCTGCGGCACCTGGGTCGGCTACTCCACGGCGTCCCGCTTCCAGCTGTACCGCGTGCGCTGCGACGGGGACGGCGTCAGCCTCAGCAAGGTCAGAGGGGTGGGGGCTCCTGGGGGCTGGCGTGGCCAGCGTCGCTCGTGGGGAGGGTGGGTGGCGTTGGGGTGACTGCCAGGGCCGCGTTCTCCCCACTCCCAGGTCCCCAAAGTGCCCAAGCTGGTGCCTCCAGCCTACCAGCTCCAGTTCTCCGCCGACTCCGACAGCCTCTTTGTGGCCTCCGCCCGAGGATCTGTCCACGTCTTCCAGCTGCTGGAGCCAGGGGGCTGCAAACACCTGCACACGCTGCGGCCACCCTCAGGTGTGGGCTGGGGGGAGCTGGGGTGGGGCTGGGGGTTCCTGGGCTCCTCTTTCCTCTCCCCTGTGGCTGCAGAGGGCGGGTGTCCCCCTTTCCTGCCCTGAGGGGTGTGTGAGCCTCTCCTGGGGGTGTTCGTGCCCTCGTGGCCTGGCACTGGACAATCGGGGGCACGTGGGGCTGGGTGTCTGCGGGGGTTTGGGGCTCCCAGCACCCCTCTGAGCCCGAGGCTCTCTGCAGGCTGCTCCGAGGCCGTTTACCTGCTGGCATCTAGCGCGGATGGGCACTGGCTGGCAGCCGTCAGTGGCGACTGGGCCATCCACATCTACAACCTGAAATGCTTCAAGGTGGGCCTGGGAGTGACCCCCCAGCCTCAGGGAGTGGGGGACTCAGCAGGCAGGGCCCCACTAGGAGCCATCACTGCATCCCTGGAGCAGGGCTGGGGTGGGTGTGTGGGAAAAGGGGGTCAGAGGCAGTCCTGGAGGTTCTGGTCAGGGGTGGGTGTGTGGGAAAAGGGGGTCAGAGGCAGTCCTGGAGGTTCTGGTCAGGGGTGGGTGTGTGGGAGAGGTGTCAGCAGTGTCCTGTAAGTGCACCGTCTCCTCCTGCAGCATCACTGCGCGGTGCCCACCTACAGCTGCGCCGTATCAGCCCTGGCCATCCACCCCATCACCAACAACCTCGTCATCGCCTACTCAGACCAGCAGGTAGGAGCTCTCTTAGTCCAGCTCTCCTGGCCCCTCTCCCTTCCCCGTGCCCGTCCCCTGCCTTCAGGGCTTTTCGGCTCGGCTCGGGGGCCCGGCCGGAGCCACTGGCCGGAGCAGGCTCCCCCGAGCTGTCCCTGCCGTCTGCCCTGCAGCTGTTTGAGTTCAGCATCCCCGAGAAGCAGTACACGAGCTGGAGCCGCGCCGCGCAGAGCCGGGGGCTGCACCGCGCCTGGCTGGAGCGCGACTCGCCCATCACGCACATCGCCTTCAACCCCAAGAACCCCGCGCACATCCTGCTGCACGACACCTACCTGCTCTGCGTGCTCGACAAGTCCCTGGTGAGCCGGCGGGAGGGAGGGAGGGCAGGGCTGCCGGGCCGGGCTCCTGCGGGAGCGCTGACCCGGCCCTGCCCGCTCCCGCAGCCCCTGCCCGACGACAGCGCCCTCCTGATGAACCAGAGCACCCTGAAACAGCTCCCCGAGACGGCCAGGAAGCGGCAGCTGCACGCCTTCAAGATCTGCAAGAAGTTTCAGGTGGGGGGTGGTGCTGGGTGCAGGGTCACGGAGATGCTGGGGCTCTGCAGGGGGACTTTGAACGAGGGTATGGACAGGACACGGGGAATGGCTGCCCACTGCCAGAGGGCAGGGTTAGCTGGGATAGTGGGATGGAATTGTTCCCTGGGAGGGTGGGCAGGCCCTGGCACAGGTGCCCAGAGAAGCTGTGGCTGCCCCTGGATCTCTAGGAGTGTCCAAGGCCAGCTTGGACAGAGCTTGGACCAGCCTGGGACAGTGAAAGGTGTCCCTGCCCATGGCAGGGGGTGGAACGAGATCCCTTTAAGATCCCTTCCACCCCAAACCATTCCCTGGTTTCATGATTCCCATCTCCTGCCTTGCAGCCACTGCTTTTCATGGATCTGCTGGACAAGAACTGCCTGGTTGTGGTGGAACGACCCATCATGGACTTCAAAACCCAGCTGCCTCTGCCTGTCCAACAGAAGAAATTTGGCACCTGAGAGCAGAAGAAGCCACTCCACCCTTGGAACTGTCTCTGTGCTGCCTTCCTGGGGCACTGTAAGAATTTTCTTAAGGTGCTGTAGGAATAAAACCTCACTGTTCTGTACATGCCCAGGCTCAGGGCTCATCCTTGTTGTGTGTGACTCCCTGTTGTCACACCACCACCATGTCATCATGATTTTCATATCCTTCCAGTTCTCCTCCCCGGGGCGCAGGGACAAGGTGACACCCCAAATTCCATCCCTTTTCCCTCACAGTGTCTAATCCCAGTGTTGGCTTCTCTCTCCCCAGCGATCGCATGGGTCCGTGGGTGCTGCCTGGGGCCGGGAAGACTCATTCCCTAAGGACGGGGCTCTGTGGGTGTTGCGTGGGGGAGGGAAGCGTCATTCCCCCGGGATGGAGGGGGAGAAACCGGGGATTCCCGGAGAACACGGGAGAATTAAAGCGTAACTCGTGAAATAAATCGCAGCGCGCCAAATAAATCTCAGCGCCAGACATGGCGTGCGGAGGCGTGGCTTCATGGGCCCCGCCCTTCGCCGTGACCAATCACAGCAGCGGCGGCTTAGCCGCCACCTCTCTGATTGGTAGCAGCGGAGGCGGGGGCGGGGCGGCCCCACCCCGTCCTCTCGGGCCACAGAGCCTACCGCAGCGCGCCATGCGGGCGGGGGCGTGGCCTCAAACCGCGCCCTCTCCGCCAGGCCACGCCCCTTCCCCGGTGACCGGCGGCGGCGGCGGCGGCGGCATGGCCGTGTGGACCCGGGCTTGTAAAACGGGGCTGCTGGAGCTGCTCCTGCGGGAACGCTGGGTCCGCGTGTCGGCGGAACTGACCGGGGAAACGCTGAGCTTAACGGCGGAACCGGGAACCGGCGATCCGTCGGTGGTGAACGGCGTGGTGAACGGCAACGCGGAGGCGGCGGCACCCGGTGGCGTGAGGAGGGTGCGGGTGGTGAAAGCGGAGGCGGGAGGTCTCGGGATCAGCATTAAGGGAGGTCGGGAGAATCGGATGCCGGTGCTGATCTCACGGATCTTCCCGGGATTGGCGGCGGAAAGGAGCGGAGCGCTCCGGTTAGGCGACGCCATCCTCGCTGTTAACGGCGTCGATCTCCGCGATGCCACCCACGATCAAGCTGTGCAGGCGCTGAAGAGAGCCGGGAGGGAGGTCATCCTTGAAGGTAACGCCTAAATCCCTTCCTCTCCCCCGAATCTCCGGTACGGGCCCCTGGTGCTCTCCTGTCCCCCGCCCTGGTGCTCCCCCGCCGTTACCGGCTCCCACCACACCTCCCTGTGCTGTCACCGGGCTCCCGGACCCCCCTGGGGTCCCTGTTCCGGGTGTGGGACGCCACTCCCCCCACCCCAGTCCTGGCGCGTTTGTGTGCACCCTCAAAACCCCAAACCTACCCTGGGCCCCCAGGCTCGGGACAGGGACTGGGGTGTCCCCCCCCCGTCGGGCTCTGTGGCAGGATGGGGACCCCTCACCTCACAGCTGGGGACAAGGACAGGATATCTCCAGTGACTGTGTTCCTCCAGGCCAGACTCGGGTCTTTCAGAGACAGATCTGGGGTCTCCGGGGACAGACCTGGGGTCCCCCAGGAGAGACTTGGTGTCCCCTGGCTGTGGCGTCCCCCTGAGCAGGTCGTCTCGTGTCGTTGGTGACAGAATGCCCAGGCTGGCTGATTGTCCCCAGGGAGGGCTGTGACCCCGGGCGTTGGTCCGGGGTCTGCCCACGTCCCCGGGGCTCAGCCTCCCCGCAGGCTCGGTGTCCCCGTGGCCCTGTGCCCACGGCACAGCTGGCTCGGGGCTGGCCCGGCGGAGCCACCGGCTCCTGCCCGACCTGTTCCCGGAGCCTGACAAGCTCGGGCAGGACCTGCCCAGCCCGGCGGCGCGGCACAGGCTGGTGCCACGGGGCACCGCGAGGACACCAGCCCCCGTGCCGCGGGTCGGGGGGGCCAAAAGATGCCGTGGTGCCACACGCGCTGTCCCGCCGTCCTGCTGTCCGTCTGTCCTCTGCTGCGCGAGGCTGCTGCACGGACACAGTGCCCGTCGGGCACAGGGTACAGGGACACAGGGGTGCTGCTGCTTTGCCACGCGCTCCTGGCACGAAGGGACACGGCCGGGCTCCCCGTGCGGGCACGCCTGGCACAGGGTGCTCGACCACGGCCGGGGCGCTGCAGGGCTGAGGTGGAGCAGCAGCATTGGGCTTGGTCGGGCTTGGTGCTGTGGTCGAGGCTGCTGTCGGGCACAGCGAGAGTCCCCACGGGACCCCACGCCCGGTTCAGCACGTCCTTCCTCCTGCTGCCCGGCCCTTTGATCCTGTCCCGCAGGAGCTCCAGCCCCGCGGTGTGTTTGTCCCTCGCTTCCGCCACGGGCACGGGCGCCGCGGCAGACGCCTCTTCCCTTGCTTTCCCTTGCTTTCCCTCCCTTTCCCTTGCTTTCCCTCCCTTTCCCTTGCTTTCCCTTGCTTTCCCTCCCTTTCCCTTGCTTTCCCTTCCCTTCCATTCCCTTCCCTTCCATTCCCTTCCCATCTCACTGTCTCTGGACACTGCTGGTCCAATGGCTGTGGTGGGACCATCTGGTGGTCAACTGCTATCAGCGAGCCCTGGAGAGGAGCTGGTGGGGGACATTGGCCCTGCCATCCAGCCCCATCCCTCCTCACAGCCCTGGAGCTGTGACCACCCAGGCAGGTGCCAGAGCTTCTCCTGGGCTCTGCCAGTGGTGGAAGGGCAACCATCAGCCCCGCACTGGCATCTCCGTGGGGCTGCTGTCACCCATGCTGGGGGCTGGGTTTGGCCTCAGGGCCCACACCAAGCACCTCCCCGGGCACCCACAGGCCCCATCCGCTGCCCTGGGGGAAGGGAGCCCTTCCGCCCTGCGGGAGCCTGGGCGCGGTGCCGGCCATGGGCACTGCCAGGGCACAAGCCTGGGGAAACCTGGTCGGTGTTCCCTGCTGGGCTGAGGGAGCTCGGCCCCGCCGGGCCGGTGTGCAGCCGGCATTGCCGTGCAGCCGGAGCAGCCGCCTTCCTGCGGCGGGACAGGCGAGGGGCGCAGGCGACAGCTGGGCTTCCTCTGCGGTGAGCGCGTGGGTGGGGCGGCCCTGGCTCTGCCAGGCGATGGTGGCTGTGTCAGGGCAGCAGCAGCGGTGCTGGTGCAGCTGTGTGCTGGTCACCGGCTCACCAGAAGCAGAAGGGGTGGTTGCAGGCACCCCCACCCCAGTGCCACTCATGTGCCTGCTGGCACAAGGTGCTCCATGTCTTGCCTGCACCATGGATGCATCCCACTGAAAACTGCGAGCCAGTTCTGCTGCCCCCGCTGTGGGCAGGCACAGTCCTGAGCGTCCACCATTCCGGTCACCACGGGGCACCCATGCTCCTCTGGCAGCGCCCTGGCACAGCGCTCAGGCTCCAGTGCTGCTGGCTGCCCAGCTTGGCCTCTCACCCTCCTGCCTCTGTCAGGGTCGGTGCCTGCACCGCAGGGTCACAGCACTGTGAGCTGGAGCCCCCATGTGCTGAGCTCCCTCCCAATGCTGGAGGCAGCTGCCCACATCTGGCAAACATCTGCCGAGCGGCCCCGCAGCGGGAGCTGCCGGCCGTGCTGCTGCCCGCGGCGCTCCCTGCCCGGCCCGGCAGCGGGATTAGGGGTGCGGGGACGGCGGTAATCCCGGGATCAGCGCGGCGGCAGCTAATATTAACTCCTGTGCTGCCCACAGCAAGGGCAAGCACCTCGTGGCTCAGCAGAGCTGGTGGGAGGACGAGGGGCTGGTGTGTCCTGCCCACTCCCCATGCCTGCTGTGCCATCCTTGCTCCCCCTTCCCGCTCGGCAGCCCCGCAGTGAAGGATTGGCAGCAGCACAGCCTGGGCCCTTCCACCACTGTTGCTCCCCCTCCAGAGGGCCTGGCTGTGGCATTGTGCCGGCTCCAGGATCCTTTCACCACTTGCTTCCCAGTGCAGTACAGCCTATTTGCTCTTTTGGTTTGGTTTTCCCTCTCACTGCCCCATCTCTGTCCCCAGCGCGTCCCTCCCTCGGCCTTGGCTGCCGGGCTTGGCGCGGGCCGGCCCAGAGCCGTGTCCGGGCGGGGGTCCAGGGCTGCTGTCAGCGGGGCGGCGCTGGGGTGGGACAGTCCGGGGGGAGCAGGAGCTGGACCTGGTGCCTCCTTCCTTCCTTCCCGGCCTGGAGAGGCGCGTGGAGCCGGGATGCCTTGGCTGCACACCCTCCTCCTCGCCCTGCAGAGGGATGTGAGCGGCTGTGCCGGCTCAGCAGCGCCGGCAGTGCTGGAAACTTGGCGGGCACAGTCCTGGCTGCTCCGACAGCGGCAGGGCAGGATGGGACCAGGATGGGCTGCAGCCTGACCTCCTGCCCAGCACCATTGTCCTGTGGCGCCTTCCCCTTCCTACACCCGTGCCGGCAGCGGGACGAGCTGCCAGCACCGTCCTTCACTCGGGACATCCCTGACCCGGACAGGGTGGGACACCCCCGAGACCCTCCAAGCCTTGGTGTGTGAGGGTCAGGTCACCCTATCAGATCAACCCTGGGGCACAGGGCTGTGGTGTGGGGGTGCAGGACCCTCCCCAGGCCTGACTGTGCCCCCACTCCCCCCCAGTGAAGTTCATGCGGGAGGTGACCCCCTACATCAAGAAGCCATCGCTGGTGTCAGACCTGCCGTGGGAGGGGGCGGCCCCGCAGTCCCCCAGCCTGAGTGGCAGTGAGGACTCGGGGTCCCCCCAGCACCAGGGCCCCCGTGACCGCAAGGTGATCCCCCTCAAGATGTGCTTTGCCGCCCGGAACCTCAGCATGCCCGACCTGGAGAACAGGTGAGGTGTGAACAGGGGGGAGCAGGGGCTGCCGGTGGGTGCCGGTGTGGGAGATCCTGCTCCCCGGAGACCCCCGGGACAGGGCTGGGTCTGCCCGCCAGTGCCAGTGTGAGGGACCTCGCACCCCATGGACACCCTGGGCACAGCTGGGGGCTGCCCCTCCCTGGGGCCATGAGCCCTGCTTTGCCCACTGAGCTGCAGAAGGACACTCCAGAGGGTTTGGCCAGGGCCAGGGCTGTGCCATGTTCCCTCCCAGACCCCTGGGAGCTCCTCTACCTTAAAATGAGAACTAAAAGCCCTGGCAGGTGGAAATGCACAGCGGAAGCCCCAAACCAGTGCTGCCAGTTTGCTGTGCTGGGCACAGGCAGGGGCTCACTGGGCTGGAGCTGATGTCCCGCCCTGGGCCATGTCCCCGTCCCCTCGCAGGCTGATCGAGCTGCACTCGCCGGACAGCCGGAACACGCTGGTGCTGCGGTGCCGGGACACGGCCACGGCCCACGCCTGGTTCAGCGCCCTGCACGCCAACATCACCGCGCTGCTGCCCCAGGTCCTGGCCGAGCTCAATGCCACGCTGGGCTCTGGCAGCCCCACAGCTGGCGGCCGGGAGGTGAAGCACATCGCCTGGCTGGCCGAGCAGGTACGCACTGATGGGATGTGCCGGGGTGCTCCCAGGGACGGCAGTGCCAACGGGATGTGGCGAGGATGCCACTGGGGCTGTGCGTGCAGCCAGAGAGCCCAGCCTGGGCACTGGCTGTGCTGCTCTCCCATCCAGCAGTGCCCCGGGAATGGCAGCATTTCCCGTGCCCTCAGCCCCTTCTCCCACTGGGGTTTTCCAGATGGAACCCCTCATCACAGCTTCCCTAATCCATGAATTCACTGCCTCAGAGCTGCAGCCAGCCCTGGCAGTGTGGTGAGCAGGACCCCTGGGGGCTGCTCCCAGCTTGGTTTCCCAGGATGGCCGTGCTGGAAATGAGGAACCACTGGGTTGGGGTCCATCTGACCATGGACTCAGGAGTTGGGTCACTGGACTGTGGTGGGCTCCTGGCACCCCTCACGGTGCCCTGGTGCCCGGCAGGCACGCCTGGACGGCGGGCGGCAGCAGTGGCGGCCGGTGCTCATGGCAGTGACAGAGAAGGACCTGCTGCTGTACGATGGGATGCCCTGGACCAGGGACGCCTGGGCCTCGCCCTGCCACAGCTACCCGCTGGTGGCCACCAGGTGAGCTGGGGCCAGGCCCCCTCGGGCCACAGCTCTGCCTCTGAGCAGGGAGGAAGCACCAGAACCGACGGGGTGACACGGTGCCGGCACCGCCGTCGCGCCCCTGACCCCGGCCGCGCGTTTCCCTCCAGGCTGGTGCACTCAGGCTCCGGGCGCCGCTCGCCTGCGCTGGGCTCGGAGCTGACGTTCGCCACGCGGACGGGCTCTCGCCAGGGCGTGGAGATGCACGTGTTCCGCGTGGAGACCCACCGGGACCTGTCGGCCTGGACGCGCGTCCTGGTGCAGGGCTGCCACGCCGCCGCCGAGCTGATCAAGGAGGTGACCGTGGGTGAGTGCCGCCGTGCCGGGACCCCCGCTCCCCCCGCGCTCCCCTCCAGGGCTGACGGCAGCTGTGCCCGCAGGCTGCACGCTGGGCGGGCAGGAGGTCCAGCTCTCCATCCACTACGAGGGCGGGTTCACCATCTCCCGGGACGAGCCCGGCTCCAGCGTCCTCTTCCGCTACCCCTACGAGCGGCTGAAGATGTCTGCGGACGATGGCATCAGGACCCTCTACCTGGATTTCGGGGGCCCCGAGGGGGAGCTGGTGAGGAGGGACAGCCAGGCTCACTCCCTGCTTTGGGGGTCTTCCTGGGGGACCCCCTGCTTCCTCCTGCGTGCCCCCATCCCTGCAGCATCGCAGCTGCCCAGACTCGCTGAGTTTGGCTGATTGGAGCCCCCAGCCCTGCAATCCCCAGCAGGATGTGGGGGCAGCTGACACCACTCTCTCTCTGCCCCCAGGCACTGGACCTGCACTCCTGCCCCAAGCCCATCGTCTTCGTCCTGCACACCTTCCTCTCGGCCAAAGTCACCCGCATGGGGCTGCTGGCATAGGTGCCCCAGCCCCCTCGCCCTGTCACCAACCAGCTGGGGGTCACAGAGCCCCCAACCTCTCCTGCCCCATCGGTGCCTTGCTGGGACTGGGATCGCTGCCCTGAGACCCGCCGGGAATGCGGCAGGACGGCTGTGGGGGGTGAGCCCCTCCCGCCCCACACCAGCGCTGCCGGCCCCCCAGAGCCCTGGGGGGTCGGGGTACACACACCAGCTTTAATCCCCCCGGGGCTGAAGCCATCACTGATCTCACCGCCTGTGCCTTGGAGCGGGGTCAGCTCGGCCCCCCCCGTCTGGGGGACCCCCGGTGCCCCCAGCTGATGTCCAGGGGCACCAGTGTCCCCCTGCCCCCTCAAAGAGGTCACATTGTCCCCACATGGGACAAGGCTGGGGCTGTGGGACCCCCCATTGCTGCGTGACAGGCTCTCCACGCCCTGTTCAGGGTGGGGGGACACATTTGTCTTACAGGGGGCACTCAGGGGTGCAAAGGGGGTGCTCTGGCCCAGCGTCCCAGTCCCTGGGGCTTGGCCTCTCCCCCATGCCCCACTGCCCCCCAGCAGTGCCCCCCAAATCTCCCAAAGGCTGAACAAACGCCGTGTCTGTGCCCTGGGTGGGGCTGAGCTGCAGGGAACCCTCCGGGGCTGTCCCTCCCCAGCCGCTGCTGCCCGTGCCCCTCTGCCGGGGATCTCCGGGGCAGGACACGTAGATTGATGCACTTTTCGCTTTTTGTACTTTCCCTCCCCTTGGGGCAGCTCCCACACCCCGGGGACTGGGGGGCCCAGGTGGGGCCCAGTGGGACGGGCCTGCAGGGCTCCCCCTCCTGTCGGGACCCCCGTACCCCCCAGCCAAACTCCTCACAGTTCTCTGCTTCTGGGGGGGTGCGTGGGGTCCTGTGGGTGCTGGCTCGGGGTGCTGCCCCCCTCCTTCTATTTTTGTATTCTTTGTAAATCGCTATTTATATCAGATGGCCTTTTCCAGGGGCTCCGGGTCTCCTTTTGAGTCTGGCGTGGGGATGAGGGGAGGGATGAGGGTCTCTGGAAGGAGTGGGGGGATCTCTGCAAGTGTTTGGGGGGGCGTGTGTGTGCACAGGGCAATACCGCACAGGTGTGCAGAGTGTGTGTGCAAATACCGCACACGCGGGGGTGTACCTGGGCATGCACACACACCTGAACACGTGAACACACACACAGAGACACAAACACACACAGACACACGAACACACACACAGACACATGAACACGCACACAGAGACACAAACACACACACAGACACACGAACACACACAGACACACGAACACACACACACAGAGACACAAACACACACACAGACACGCGAACACACACACAGACACACGAACACACACACAGAGACACAAACACACA
Source organism: Irena cyanogastra (assembly GCA_013397155.1). Lineage (NCBI taxonomy): Eukaryota > Metazoa > Chordata > Aves > Passeriformes > Irenidae > Irena > Irena cyanogastra. The sequence goes on along the minus strand of VWZV01017133.1, from coordinate 938,680 downwards.
CACAGACACACGAACACA
>VWZV01017133.1:916551-937944 GCA_013397155.1 Irena cyanogastra | reverse complement strand
GGGTATTCACGTGTTTTCGGGGTGTTCACCTGTTTTTGGGGTGCTCACGTGTTTTTGGGGTGCTCACGTGTTTTCGGGGCACTCGCGCGCACTCAGTGCCCGCGGGGCGGGGCCTCAATGGGCGGGGCTAGGGAAAATCGCGCCCACACAGCGTTACGTGTCTCAATGGGCGTGCCCATGAGAGGCCACGCCCCTATGAATATATAAACTATCACGGGCGCGGCTACAGCAAACCACGCCCATTGTGGGCGGGGCTCCCCACGCGCNCGAGCGGGCCCGGCCCGGCCGGCCGGTGGGGAGGGGCTCCGCCGGGCCCCGGTGCCCGGTGCTCAGGGCGCTGCCCCCTCGCAGAAAGCCATCGACCTGGTCACCAAAGCTACTGAGGAGGACAGGGCCAAGAACTACGAGGAGGCGCTGCGGCTGTACCAGCACGCCGTGGAGTACTTCCTGCACGCCATCAAATGTGAGAGCGGTCGGGGGGCGCGGGGGGCTCCGGCGCTCGGGGGGCTCCGGATGACGCCTGGCGGTCCCTGCAGATGAGGCTCACAGCGACAAGGCCAAGGAGAGCATCCGAGCCAAGTGCGTGCAGTACCTGGACCGGGCGGAGAAGCTGAAGGAGTACCTGCGGGGCAAGGACAGGCACGGCAAGAGGCCTGTCAGAGAGGCACAGAATGACAACAAGGGGTGCGTGGGGCACCCGGGGGGCGAGGGATCCCCTGTCTGGCCACGGAGCTGGCCGGAATCCCCCTGCCACACCAGTGCCAGTCCCTCTCCTGAACCCTATCCCCTGTCCCCAGGAGTGACAGTGACAGCGAGGGCGAGAACCCGGAGAAGAAGAAGCTTCAGGAGCAGCTGATGGGTGAGAGAGGCTGTGGTGGGTTCGACCCTCTGGGGTTGAGGAGGGATTCACTGACAGCCCTGTCGAGGGTTGGCTGTGGTGAGGGGGGCAGGCTGTGGGACTGGGGCCTAGGGGTGTGTTCCTGTGGCCTGCTCACCCCAAACAGCTGCTGTGCTGAGGGGAGCTGGGATTGGGTAGGGACTCTGGCTCTCACTGCTCTCTGTGCCCATCTCTGTGGGGCCATGCGAGCAGAGTCACACCCTCACAGGTGCCATCATGATGGAGAAGCCCAATGTGCGGTGGAGCGACGTGGCCGGGCTGGAGGGGGCCAAGGAAGCCCTGAAGGAGGCCGTGATCCTGCCCATCAAGTTCCCACACCTGTTCACAGGTGAGGCCATGGTAGTGGGAAGAGGCTGTGCGGGAGGTGACCCCTCGGTGGGTGATGCCAGCACGGCTCTGGGCACAGGCACGGGCAGGCCTGACCCCGCTCTGTGCCGCAGGGAAGCGCACGCCCTGGCGCGGGATCCTGCTCTTTGGGCCGCCTGGCACCGGCAAGTCCTACCTGGCCAAGGCCGTGGCCACCGAGGCCAACAACTCCACCTTCTTCTCTGTCTCATCCTCTGACCTGACGTCGAAGTGGCTGGGGGAGAGTGAGAAGTAAGTTGGCAGCAGGGACGTGGCCACAGCCTGGCTCCTGGTGCTCCGGCCAGCCAGGCTGGGGCAGGGCCAGCAGCATCAGGGATGCCCAGTCATGGGGCTGGGAATTGGAGCTGGTGCCCTCAGAGAGGGAGTCTGAGCAAAGCAATCCCTGGGTTTCTTCCCTCACAGCCTGTGCCCCCTCATCTTCTCAGACCTCTCAGTCCAACAGCGACTTTAAGCTGGGATCTTCTAACACTTAACTGGATTCTGTCTCCTTGTCTTAATTAACTGCTCTCATGCTCCATCTTGGGGCAGTTTGGGGCTCTCCAGAGTTGCAGCTCTTACCTGAAGGTTTCCCATCTGTCCATGCTCAGAATTCATTGACAGCTCACTTACAGCAAGCTTTGAGGAGAGCCCACCCCTGCCAAGCTGTGAGCTAATCATAATCAAACTTAACTCTACGTTATTAATTTCTGGTACCTTATAATTAGACTTACTTTAATCCCCAGGAAGGTCCCAAGGGAGAGCACAGCCCCTTGAAGGGCCCCACAGCCCCTGATGTGGCACTTCCCTTACTGCCAGCATGGGGTTCTCAGAATGGGAGGAACGTGGGGCTGCCATGGTGGTGCTGAGGAGGGTCTCTGAGTGGGGACCCATCCCCTGCTCTGTTCCCAGGCTGGTGAAGAACCTGTTTGAGCTGGCGAGGCAGCACAAGCCCTCCATCATCTTCATTGATGAGGTGGACTCACTGTGTGGCTCCCGCAACGAGAACGAGAGTGAGGCGGCCCGGCGCATCAAAACCGAGTTCCTGGTGCAGATGCAAGGTGGGAGGGGGCTCTTCCCAGGGATGGGTGGGAGCTGGACGAGGCAGGCAGAACCTGGGGATTCAGAGAATCCCTGGAGATTGTCCTGAGCCATCTGCCTGCAGGTGTGGGAAACAGCAGCGACGGGATCCTGGTGCTGGGTGCCACCAACATCCCCTGGGTGCTGGACTCAGCCATCAGGAGAAGGTGAGCCCCAGATGCGACCCCCCGTGCCAGCCCCCCAGCAGGGCTGGAACTGGGGCTCACTCCTCATGCCCCCAGGTTCGAGAAGAGGATCTACATCCCCTTGCCCGAGGAGGCGGCACGGGCCCAGATGTTCCGGCTGCACCTGGGGAACACCCCGCACTCCCTGACCGACGCCAACATCCAGGAGCTCGCCCGCAAGACCGACGGCTACTCGGGGGCCGACATCAGCATCATCGTGCGGGACGCCCTGATGCAGCCCGTGCGCAAGGTGCAGTCGGCCACGCACTTCAAGAAGGTGAGTGGGGGCTGCCACGGCCCAGGGCGGTCCTGCGGGCAGGGGTGGCCACTGTGGCTGCTGTCCCCCCACCCCGAGCTCTGTGCCACATGCCACTGGCTCTGTGCAGGTCCGTGGCCCCTCCCGCACCACCCCCGGTGCCCTTGTGGATGATCTCCTGACGCCATGCTCGCCCGGTGACCCTGGTGCCACCGAGATGACCTGGATGGAGGTGCCCAGTGACAAGCTGATGGAGCCTGTTGTCTGCATGGTAAGTGTCCCCTCCCTGGCTTTGGCCTGGCCACTTTCCTGTTCGCCCTCAGGGCCGAGGGCCAGGCAGGGCTGTGGCTCCTGGGGGTGGACACAAACCCCCAGTCTACCCCCTGGAGCCCTGAGCTCCTCCAGAGAAGGGCTGGGTGACAGGAAAGGGCCTTGGCTCTGCCAGGCAGCTCCCACCCGTGGTCAGTGCTGCTGCCATGGGGCAAAGGTGCCTCACTGCCATGGGGGTCCCTATCCCGTGCTCTTGCCTGGTCTGAGCCACGTGCCCACCCACCTGTGTTGCAGTCAGACATGCTGCGCTCACTGGCCACCACCCGCCCCACCGTCAATGCCGAGGATCTCCTCAAAGTGAAGAAATTCACGGAGGACTTTGGACAGGAAGGCTGAGGGGGGCATGGGGGGTGTGGGGTTGGGGCAGCTGCAGGCCCCGCTGTGCCCCCCTTCCCGGCCGTGCCAAACCCGCTGGTGTTTGCTCACTCCTGCCCCATTGCACTGGCGCCCAGCAGGCGGGGACACGGCCCAGGGGTCACACTACGGGGGGTGGGGCTGAGCATGGCCTGGGCGGCCGGGTCCCTCCCTGGCTGCACTCCACTCTTCTTCCTGCTCTTTTTTTATTTTTTAACTTAATGCTGCTTTGGGTTCTGTCTTGTTTATATGAAAATAAAAACAATCTGAGTGCTTCAGCTGGTGCCCAGCCACTCCCCAAGGCTCTGCCCGCACCTGGGGGCTCAGCCCAGCCTCTCACCCCCCAAAATGCAATGACCCAGGGCCAAGGCCTCTGCCTGTCCCAAGGGGGTGGGGGTTCCTCGCACTCTAGCCATCCCAGACAGGAATTTGTGCCTACAAGGGGCTACTTGGATGGAGCAGCCACCAGCTGATGACACCCACCAGCCCACACCCCATGTCCTCCTGTGCAGTCCCTGGGCTCCCCTCAGCCTCGCTGCCCCCCAGCCCCATCCCAGTGCCCCCTGTGCTGGTCCCAGCTGCTGCCCACACTGTGACCCTGAGCCCCAAACAAGCCCCAGAGGGAAAGATCCCTCTTTGCCCCTCCCCTGCACAGCTCTGGCAGCAGGTTGTTGTTCCTAGTTCCACAAAGGAACTGCCGGTGCCCAGGGCAGTGTGGGCAGGACCCCGGCTGCCTCCCTGTGCACACCCGTGGGCAGGAAGGGCCGGAGCCACGCTGAGGCCACGGGTCTGTATTGGCTGCAATAAAGCTGAGTGGGAGCGCCCAGAGCTGCGCTGGTTCTTTCCCCAGGCCAGGGCAGCCGCGTGCAGGCTCAGTCCAGCAGCTCCATCCAGCCCACGTTGGTGAAGGTGCGGGGGTCCATGCGGTCGATGTAGAGGATCCCATCCAGGTGGTCCATCTCGTGCTGGATGATCCGGGCGGCCCAGCCCGACGCCTCCCAGCTCACCGGCAGCCCGAGCTCATCCACGCCTGTGCCCAGGGTGGCACTGGGTTAGGGGGGTGATTGAGGGGAAAAAAGGGGAACCCGGGTGGGAGTGGGAGGAGCTGTGAGACAATAGGGTGAGTGTGAGAGAACAGGGTGAGTGTGAGACTAGGGGACCTGTGTGTGGTGAGATTTGTGGGAGTGGTGGGATCCATGAGAGAACAGGGAACCATCAGAGAATGAAGGGATGCGTGTGGGAGTGGGGGAACCGGAAGAGACTGTGAGACCCGTGTAAGAGAAGGGGACCGTGTGAGGGAGGGGCAGGTGCGGGGTCCCACCCGGGACAGGGCGAGTCGGTCCGTACCGGAGACGTGGACGGCCCAGTGCCGCGGGACGTAGGCGGAGAAGCCGTGGATGCTGGCGCAGCCCTCGGGACCGGTGACGAGGCGGGTGTCGAGGACGCGGAGCGCGGGGTTGACGAGGACGCGGAGCGGGAAGGGCTGGATGCGGTGCGCCTGGCGCATTGCCGGCGGGTACTGGGCGCAGCGGGCGGGCGGCAGCTCGGCGGCGAAGACCCTCAGCGGCACCCCGAGCTGCGGAGCGCTCAGCCCCAGGCACGGCCGGCCCCGCAGCCCGGCCGNCTGGCGGCCCCGGGGCGGGCGGGGCCCGGGCCGCAGCCCGGCTACCCCGTGGCCACCGGCTCAGCCGGCAGCGCAGCGTCCCCGGCGGGGCTCTCCGGGGGCTCGGTGGGCACGGCCGCGTGTTCCCCCTCCGGGTCCGGGCCGGTCTCCGGGGACGGCTCCTCCTCGCCCGGTGCCGGGGGAAGGAGGAAAGCCAGCGGCTCCCTGAGAGCGGCCACGTCGATGCGGCCCAGGCGGCCGAAACGCTGCAGCTGCGTGGGGGGGACACCTTGGGGATGGCGAGAGAGGGGTCAGGGGCTCTGCCGTGGGGCAACGAGACCCCACAGAGGGGGCAAGAGCAGGACAGGACCCACTCAGTGCCGGGGGTGTCCTCCCCCCACAAGGAAAACCAAACCCTGAGGTCTCACCCAGTGCCTGTGCAATCTGTGCTGGAGGGAAAAGCACCTGGAGGCAGCGGTTCAGGTAGGGCAGCAGGTCCTCCAGGAAGACTGTGCAAAACTGGGTAAAGAGCTCCTGCTCCCGCCCACTGAAAGCCGCCTCCTCCGCACGGTGGAAGGCCAGGATGGTTTTGGTCACCTGGGGGCAGAGAGAGGCAGATGGTCACCTGATGACAGCCATGTGCCAGCCAGGTGGGTAAGGAGGCCAATGGCACTTGGCTTGTACCAGCAACGGTGTGGCCACAAGCCCAGGGCAGTGCCCATCTTCCTGTGCTGGGCACTTGTGATGCTACCCCTGGAATCCTGGGACACTCCGAGATACACACTGTGGGGCTGGAGTGTGTCCAGGGAAGGGAACAGAGCTGGAGAAGGAGCTGAAGCACAAAGAGCAGCTGGGGGGGCTTAGCCTGGAGAAAAGGAGGTTTGAGAGGGACCTTGCTGCTCTCCACTACTCCCTGACAGGAGAGGCAGCCAGGGTGGGGGCGGGCTCCCAAAGAACAAGGGACAGGACAAGGAGAAACAGCCTCAAGTTGTGCCAGAGGAAGCTTAAGTTGGATATTGGGAAAATTTCTGCATGGAAAGCTGTCCAGCCTTGGCAGAAGGCAGTGGTGGAATCCCCATCCCTGGGGTGATTTAACAGCTGCGTGCATGTGGCACTTGAGGACCTGGGTTAGGGGTGGCCTTGGCAGTGCTGGGGGAGTGGTTGGACTGGATGATCTCAGAGGCTTTCCCAACCCACCCAGAAAAAACTCGCCCCATGATCTCCATCCCAGACTCACCTCGCCAAGGGCGCTGTCCAGGCAGGCAGTAACATCCTGTGCCAGGGCGATGGGGCAGCAGAGCCGCAGGTCATTGAAGGCAACGAGGAGCCCATTGAGGAAGCAGGCGAGGGGTGGGAAGTCCAGCAGCACCATGGGGGGCTGCAGCGTCCCGGGCTGGGCCGTGGGCACCGGCACTCCTGCACCGCCCCCCAGCACGGCCGGAGCCGAGATCAGCGTGTAGGAATTCATCTCCTCCCGGAATTTCTCCACCGCCTCCTCCACCGCCTTCCCGAAGGCGTCGGCAGCCACGCGCTGGAAGAGGGGGGCCAGCTGCCCACGGAAATCCACGCCCACCCTGCTGAAGGACAGCCCGAAGTACATGCACTGCCCCAGCAGCGAGTCCAGCCGGCCGCCCACGCCGCGGTCCAGGTCGCGCCGCAGCGTCCGCAGGAACTCGGAGACCTTCTGCAGCACCCAGCTGTGGAAGATGGCCCCCTCGCCGGGCGCCGCGCCCTCGGCCGGCACCAGCGGCTCCTCGTCGGAGAAGATGGCGCGGTACTGGGTGACGATGTCGAACAGGTGCACGCGGCAGGCCTCGATGGTCTTGGTGATGTGCACGTAGGGGTCGTGGTCGGGGATGGAGGCCTGGATGGAGCGCAGCCAGGCGTCCCGCGCCTGCAGGAACTTGACGCGCAGCTCGGCCTCGGTGAGCACGTCCATGCGGCGCAAGAAGCCGATGACGCGCAGGCAGGCGGGCAGGGGGATGTTGGTGCGCAGCTGCTGGATGAGCTGGTTCAGCATCAGCTGGGCCGACTGGCGCACCTCCTCCACGATGCCCTGGGGAAGAGAGAGCCTCCAGTCAGGTGTGGGCACCGGGCAGCGCAGGGGTCACCTGGATTGAGGGTTTGGGTCAGCACAGGGTTCTCCTGGATCACGGGGTGGGATATCATGGGGTTCACCTCAGTCACGGGGCAAAGACAGCGCAGGGCTCACCTGGATAACGGGGATGCTGCTGTGCTTCCTCTCCAGCCTGCGCACGTAGGCCGTGAGCTCCAGTGCCTCCTCGTAGTAGCCGTTACGGACGCAGGTGTCCATGAGCTGCGGGATCTCCAGGATCTCCAGGATCTCCGTGTGCCGGTTCAGGGTCAGGCTGTTCATGCGCCGGCTGCAGGCGATGGCCTCGGCATCGCGCATGAAGGTCCTGCGGGGCCGGGCCGGCATCAGCAGCAGAGCCCTCCCTGCCGCTCCCAGGGCTGCCTCCTGCCCAGTCCCAGCCGGCCGACCCTTAGTGGGCTCCGCAACGGGACCTCTCGCTCCCCAGCCCAGCCCAGCCCATCCCCGGCCCTTCCTGCCCCGTTTCCCCCCGCGCCTTGCCCGCCGCTCCCCGCGCCCGGTGCCCGTCGCGCACCGGCAGGCGTCCTGCAGCGCGGGCAGCCGCTCCAGCAGGCTGCCGAGGCGGCTCTCGATGCCGCCGAAGCCGCGGCCGGCGCGGCCGGTGCACTCGGCGGAGCGGATGAAGGCTCGGTAGTGCTCGAAGGCGAGGCGGCGCGTCTCGGCCCCGACCCGCGCCCGCTCCGCCGCCAACCGCGCCGGTTCCCGGCCCAGCTCCGCCAGCCCCAGCGCCGCCAGCTCCGACNCCGGTTCCGGATCCGTCACTTCCGGCCCCGGCTGCCCAGCGTGCGCGGCGCGGGAGATGCGGCCGCTCACGGAGGCGGAGACGCGGGCGGTGTTCGAGAAGCTCGGGAAATAGTGAGGGACCGGGGGGATCGGGCACGGGGACCGGGAGGGATGGGCACCGGGAATCGAGGGGGACCGGGCATGGAGGAGGGATGGGCACCGGGAGGGCTGAGCCGGCTGGGTCCCGGGGAACGGGGAGACCAAGGGGGTGGCGGGCCCCGGGGATGGGGTGGGAGCCGGCGCTGAGGGGCACCGGGAGGGCCGGGCCCCGGAGGAACCGCGGCAGGAGGGGCCGGGCCGGGCCGGGCTCACGGGCTCTGTCCCTGCAGCATCGGGGAGAACATCCAGCTGCTGGTGGACCGGCCCGATGGCACCTACTGCTTCCGCCTGCACCGGGACCGCGTGTACTACCTGAGGTGAGGGCCCGGGGGCGCGGGGAGCGGCGGGCCCGCTGCGGCCCGGCCGCCGCCCAGCACTGCCCTGCTCCCGCAGTGAGAAGCTGCTGAAGCTGGCGGCCAGCGTGCCCCGGGAGAGCCTGGTGGCCCCGGGCACCTGCTTCGGGAAGTTCACCAAGTCCCAGAAGTTCCGGCTCAGCGTCACGGCCCTGGACTTCCTCGCGCCCTACGCCAAGGTGGGTCACGGCCCCGGCCCCGGCCCCGGCCCGGTGCCGGCCCCACGGCCCCTCACGGCTCTGCCCCTCTCTCGCAGTACAAGGTGTGGGTGAAGCCGGGCTCCGAGCAGTCCTTCCTCTACGGTAACCACGTGCTGAAGTCGGGGCTGGGCCGCATCACGGAGAACACGGCGCAGTACCAGGGAGTCGTGGTGTATTCCATGGCCGACGTCCCGCTGGTGAGCGCCTGGGCCCGGCCACGGCTGGGGGGCTACGGGATGGGCGACCCTCCCTCACCTCCCCTTCGTCCCCCAGGGCTTTGGGGTGGCTGCCAAGTCCACACAGGAGTGCCGGAAGGTGGACCCCTTGGCCATCGTGGTGTTCCACCAGGCCGACGTGGGGGAGTACGTGCGGAACGAGGACACGCTGACTTAGGGGACCCTCGGGGACCCCAAGGGACCCTCGTGCTCTGTGAGTGTTCCAGGCTGGAATGGACTTTGTCCTGCGCCGTGGGTGCGGGAAGCCCACCCGGAGTGGGATGGAGACGTGGGGAGCTGCCAGCACAGAGCCCCAGAGCCTTTGGGGCTGCTGCCAGCACGGGAGGAGAACCCTGGCCCCAGCTCTGTCACATAAAGCCTGATCCTTTTTTCAGTGACTGTTGTCTGGTGTGGAGGTCAGGGGGAATCAGTCCTGGCTCCTCCTGTGGGGAATGTGACACACTGGGGTGTGTTTGGGGGTAACCTCAGAGTCTGAGGATGAGCTTCAGAAAGGGAGAGAGGAAATGCCCAGCAGCTTCTAGGCTTACAGAGGCTGGATGGCAGCAGCAGGCAGCAGTTGCTCCCCAGACTCTGCCAGGGATTCCTTTATTGGGAGTCTGGTAGAAAAAGCCAATTAAGACTCTAAAACTGGGTAGGGATGTGACAAACCCACACAGAACTCAGGTGACAGCGTGGCCTTTGACTTTTCTCGGGATGATGCCAGGGCTAGAGATGAGGCAGGAGCAGGGGGAAGCTCTCCAGCCTCCTCCTGGAAGCAGAATCCAGCCTTTCCTCCTACTCTGTGGTGGAACAGAGTGGCAGCCAGGTCACCTGGGGGTCCCTGCCCTGTTCTAGCACTTCTGGTTGCCCGAGGTTTGCGTGTGGAAGAGGCGCTTGAGGAAGCAGAGCTGCAGCACCCCGGAGAGGACAATGACACAGCTCTGGGCCATTGACCACCAGCTGATGTAGTTGTAGTTGGACTCCAGGAGGAAGTAGTCGGCCCCTTTCCGCATCCGGGCGAAGTTGTAGAAGCGCCACATGTGGAAGGTGTGGATCTGCAGCCTCTGGATGCTCACCTGCAGGAGAGGCAGAGCTGCACTCAGAGCTGCCCCTGGGGCTCAGTGCTGCACTCAGCTGCAGCTCAGCCCGGGCAAAGGCCCTGCTCAGTGTGCAGGGCAGGACGTGCCCATCCCTGCTCTGCTGGGCACCTCACCCCAATTGCCTCCAGGGTGTCGTTCAGCTCCTTCCTCTCTGCTGGCTGCTTGTGTTCCATGTTGAAGTTGTCATAGTACACACCAAAGTTGAGATACACCTGCATGAAGCCAAAGTGGTTTTGCTGGTTGTCCAGGCAGAGCTGATAGAAACCTGCAGAGGGAAGAGAGTTGTTGGTTGCTGGGTGGAAGGGCCCCAGGCAGACACATCCCAAGTGCTCAACCCTCATCCTGCCCTGCAGGAGCCATCAGTGCTCTGAGGCCCTGGGCAGGCAGGCTCAGAGCTGCTGCAGGGGCTGGGAGTTAGGGTTCACCCGTGTCCTTGGTGAGGAAGTTGATCTGTCCTCGCACATCCTGGGACACTCCAAGCTGGAAGCCATTGGGATCACTCGCTGTGACCAGGATGTTCCTGCTGTTGCCAATCCCTGTCGCCCGCTGGACCTGGAGGCAGGGAACACCCGAGGGGAGTCTGTGGGGCACTGCTGTGTTGGGGATGGAGCTGTGCCAAGCCCTGAGGACGTGTTCCTGTGGGGCTGCTCTGCCAAGCACAGAGCTGGGGAAAGCTGCCACTGCCAGGCACAGCTATGCCCTGGCTCTCCTTCAGCCAGCCTAGTGTAAACAGGAGATGAAAGGGCTGGAGTTTCCCTGTGGGAAGGGGACAGAGCTCGGGGACACGCTGTGCCAGGACCTTCGGCCTGTGCAGAGCCTCTGGCCAGGCAGTGAAGGGCAGAGCTTCCAATAATGCCAGAGCTCCCAGCACCACTTCATGGGATTAAACCAGGTAGTTTAAAAACCCTATGGAACTGATGATGGACAGGGATTAGGTTGGTTGTATTAGGAAGATATTCTTCCCTGTGAGGGTAGAGAGGCCGCACAGAGAGGGTGCACAGAGAAGCTGTGGCTGCCCATCCCTGCAAGTATCAACCCCCAGGTTGGACGGGGCTTGGAGCAACCTGGGATAGTGGAAGGTGTCCCTGCCATGGCAGGGGGTGGAAGGAAATGAGCTTTAAGATCCCTCCAACCCAAACAATTCCATGATACTGCCTTAAGAGAGGCACAGTCCCTGAGATGCCGTGCGCCACAGGACCAGCACGGGACAGATCCAGCCCAGCCATTCCCTGGCTGTGTCAGTGACTGCCCAGGACACCTCCCCAGCACTCACCTCGTAGCTGAAGAAGAAGCTGCCACCCTGGTGTGAGAACTGCCAGAAGCACTCCACGGTGCCGGCAGGGATGACGACGGCGAAGTCGTAGCGGTCGGCGCCACGGAACAGCGGCTCCTGGCTGGAGCCGCTCAGGGGCTCTGTCCTGGGGCAGCCAGCGGGGCCCAGCAGAGCCAGGAGCAGCAGCAGCAGCATCCTCCTGCTCCCCTGGGCTCCAGCACTTGCTCCCCAGGCAGGGCAGCACGGCACAAGGCACGGGGTAATCATTAACTGCTGGAAGCGCCGGGCCGTGCCGGCACAGCAGCCGCGGCTCGAGGTGATCCCTGTGCTGCCAGGGCAAGAGCCTGCCCTGGAGAAGGCAAGAACGGGACACAGTGCCTGCCAACGGGGCACCACCAACTGCCATTGCCTCTCGCTGGCCAGTAGTGGCCCACATCTCTGACCTGCCTGGTGCTCCTGCTGCCCAGGAAAGGGATGTACAGAAGGGGAGGAAAATGTGTGGCCACAGCCAGGGGACAAGGGGCACTCAGTGCAGCACCTGCAGCTGAAGGACAGAGGGGGAAGCAGCTGTTCCTAGACAAGACTTCTCCCAGCCCTGGCCAAGAGAAACTTAGAAACTAAATTTAGAAAGGGCCTGTGTAGCACCCTGACCTAATCCAGAAACTCCTGTTTCCCATGTACACCAGCACATCACACCTCCAGGGCAGTGCTGCTCCCACCCCAACACTTCCAGAGGGGAAGGGAAAGCCCCACAGTCCTGGGGCAGTCTGTACCCCTCTGCTGCATCTCCACCCACAAGGTAGAAACTCACACTTTTACAACTCTTGATATGAAACAAGAAAGGAACTTTATTTTACAAATGACTGTTACAGCTTTGGCACCTGAAGGCAGGAACACGTGGCACCCTTGGAGCTCACACACAGAAAGGATACGACCAGGAAAAGTGCAAAGAAAACATGACCAAAGTCAGAACTAAAAGTTTTAGCACGGAAACAACAAACAGTTCCAAGTACTGAAACACAAAGTAATTTTAGCTTTTTAAAGCCTCAGAGCTGGAAGGGAGTAGTTTCTCCTCACAGATTAGTCATTTACAAAACAGAAATGAATGGGAGAAAAAAATGCCAAGTAGATCCTCTTGCCTGGATCTCTTCCCCACAGAAGTGCTGGGACTCAGTGCTGCCTCTCTTCCAAAAGGGAGTGATGGCAAACAGATGAAACAAGTGATTCAGAGAACAGACAAATAAAACACAAAAAAATAGTCACTTATGAGATCATCCTGCTGATCACACCTGAGCCAACAGCTGGGATTCATTCCAGAGGCTGCAGTGGTCAAGTGGGCAAGGAAGTCTCAATCTAAATTAATGTTGAGAGGCTGCACAGCCCCTGCCACCTGCAGCACAAGGCTCCTGGGTTCCTGTCAGTCATGGTTTTGGTGTCAGGGGGGCTTCCCACACTGGCACAGACAACACTCTGGTCCAGCTTCCAAAAAACAAACTGAGGTCCAAAAACCAAAAAGAAAGTCCCATGGCTCCCAACTTCAGAGCATTCCCAGTTTCTTCATGGTCCGCCAGCGATCCTTGATCATCACAGCCGTGCGGTTCTGGAAGGGGTACTTGAGGCAGATGGCCTTCCACCTCCCTTCTCCGTACTTCTTCACCCCTTCCTTGATCCACTCGCTCTCCTGCATGGTCCATTTCTGCAAAGAGCAAGGAAGCAGCTGCAGGGCAGAGAGCCTGCTGCCAGTTCCTTCCTGGCACGTTTCTTCCCTCATCACCCGTGCCAGGAACGGCAGGGAAGGCAGGCAGGTCCTGGCAGCTGCACACAACACTCCAGCACTGCCTTACTACGGGTCAGGAGGAGAGTTCCTGGTGGCACCAACGTGGGACCTGTTCCTGGGTAACAGCTGCCAGATACGAGTCCCTCACCTGAACAAGGCTCTGAACCTCTCCAGCACGAGGGGAATTTGGCAAACCTTGCTCTGAGCCACCAAAGGGACCTGAGGCACATTCCCAGTGCCCTGCAGGCAGGACAGGCACAGCTCCAGCCTGTTTTACCATAGAGGCTGTAGGGACACTGCCCACTGCAGGGCCTGCTGGAAGCACCTAAGTCTCCACATACCTGTTTCTTGGAGCCAGAGTTCTTGGAGACGTTGTTTTTCTCAAGTGATGCTAGAAAACAAGGGAGAGAGTTACATTTCCCATAATTTGGGAGGTACAGACCTCCTTGAGAGGCTGCCTTGGGCTTAACTGCTGAGCTGTGCAGTCAGAGCATCCTGTGACAGGTAATACACCCCAATTCCTTTATCCCAGCCTTTGCACTGGACTTCTGGTTTCAAAATTCAGTCACCCAGGCAGCAGCAAGACCCCTGTGAGTGACCCCCATGCCAGGATCAGCACAGGTAATTCCTGCCAGGGGGATTTTCATACCTGCATTTGCAAAGAGCTCATCCTCGTCACTCCAGCTGTCCTTCTCCTCTGTGCCACAGGAGCTGTTCCACCTTCCTTGGAAGGACCTGAAATTAGGTGAGGGTTTACTTTGGCTACTGGAGCAGGAGAAGGTTTTCTGGGGAGCAGGTGCAGGGCCACCAAGCAAGCAGAGCCAGCTTCTAGACACTGTATTTCTTAAGAGCTGGGAAGCAAGAGAAGGATACTCCCACAGATTCTGGCCAGTGATGCTGAAGCTGGGAGAAGTGTGGAAACATATGTGTTACTTGTACTGGAATCATCTGCGGCACCTCCCTCCCATCAGGACCTGATCATTTTCTCCTCTCCATTAAGCCATAATTAATTTTAAAGCCAAACATATGGACAGGAGAGGGTCTGCTGTGCCCAGTTCCACGGGCAAGGTCAATACTCATCTTGGGACACAGGGCAAGGGTTTGGTGCTCAGGCTACCAGCATCAGCAAGACAAGACTGGGGGCAGAGCAGACAATACCACACGAGAGGGGCTTCATACTTCTCACTCTGGGCAGACAAGGGCTCATCAGGCAATTTCGGAGCGGGTTTGGAAGCAGAAGAGACCACGTGCTCCTGGGAAGAGTCGGGGCACTCGCTCGACTTGCTGGACGAGCCGTCCAAATCCACGATCAGATTGCTTATGCTGAACAAGTTTTTGATGTTATGGGGTATTTCAGGAGGCTCTGAGGTCTCAGAAGCTTGATTCTCCGCTTCTCTGCATCTCTTGGTTCTGTGGGATACAGAAGGAGACAGTTGCTTGGGGGAAGGCAAGTCTGTTTCGTCCAGTTTGGTGAAAAGGGCTTCCGAGTCCCCGGAGTCCGACAGGATCTTGAAAGCTTCTCTCAGAACAGAAATCCCACACGAGGTTACAGCTCCGGGGGGCTGCCTATAAAATAAACACAACCAGGCGGGTTGTAGGGAGACCGCCGAGGGAGCTCTGCTGCCCCAAATGCAGCCTTGCCCTCCACTGGCACCCCCAGCTCCTGGCCCTACAGTGCAAACCCATGGAAGAGGGCATTCCCAACCCTCCAGTACTCCCTCCCACACAGCACAGGGCCCCAGGCAGCAGGTATGGAGAGCACACGTTCGTGCTCCACTGCCTCCTGCCATTCCCAATGCTCTTGTGCACTGCCCCCTCCCTGGTCACTGCAGCACTTCCTGTCAGCAACTGAACCAAACCACCTCAACACCTTTCCCAGGATCCAGAGTCCTGCACCAACACCTTTGGGCTGGCCTGGGCAGGCATCTGGGGGATTAGGAGCTGCTTGGACACAGGGCGTTACCCCTTGGAAGAGAACTTGTGGCCAACTGCATCCACAATCTAGAGCCAGACTCCTCTGCCCACCTTTGTGATTCCCTGGTGGACACCCTGGGGAGTTCTGGAGCTGCTGCTGCTGGTTCTTTAGCTATTTCCATAGGCTCTGGAGTGCCCTTCAGGGTATCATATGCTGCTGTTAAATGTTCAGGCGTTGCTGCTGGGTCAGTGACTTCCACAGGTTCCACAGTTGCTGCAGGGCCAACGGCTTCTTCCGTAATCTCTGGAGCTGCTGTGGGACCAGCTGCCCTTTTTGCAGGGCTGGCAGTTCCCTCCAGGTCTTCTGCTGCTCCTGCAAGCTCTGGAGCTCTAGCTGAGTCCTCCACCCTTCCTGAGGCCTGTGGAGATCTGGCTGGGCCCTCTGCCCTTCCTGAAGCCTCTGGAGATTTGGCTGGGCCCTCTGCCCTTCCCGAGGCCTCTGGAGATCTGGCTGGGCCCTCTGCCCTTCCCGAGGCCTCTGGAGATCTGGCTGGGCCCTCTGCCCTTCCCGAGGCCTCTGGAGCTGCTGCCTGGTCATTCAGCCCATCTGCAAACTCTGAAGTCCCCAGCGAGGATTTTGCTTTGTCGGCGTGCTCCGAATTCAAAGTCTTTTTCAATAACTTGGAGAGAGAAAAAGCACAGCACCGTTACACAGATGATTCCTCGTGCTGCCATTCCATTCTATCCCCTCCCGAAGGCGTTTCGTGGATTGAAAAACCTGTTTGCCCATATAAACCTCTTAGGAAGGGATCGGATTGGGTGTTGCAGGTTTACCCTGCTGTGATCAGGCACACGCACCGTCAGCAGCGCTGGCTCCGAGTCGTCCATGTAGCCCTTGAGGAACTCAAAGATGCTCTGCTGGAAGTCCTCGTAGGAGAAGTTTTTGACCTTTGGGTGAGAGGGGTTCTTCTCCCGGATGACAGCCAGCCACTCATTCTTCTTCTTCTAGAAAAGAGATTCATAGGATCAGGTAAGAACACTCTGGGCAGGGGCAAGGCAATCAGGGACAAGCACAGCAAGGACTGTGCCTTCACTGCTTGGCATTCTCCAGGCACAACCAGTTAACACTGAGATAAGGCTGGGAAGAGGCCAGAGGAACCAAGGAGCAGCACAACCACTTTATTTCAGGAATTCTCTTTTCCTGCAGTGCCCAAGCACCCTGCTGCCTGCAGGAACAGGAATGGGAACTCCTGCTGCTCCCAGAACCTGCTCTGCTCTGAAGGTGAGCTGGAGGCTCCCCAGGGGATAAGTGGTGATGCCTGGAAGGCCCATGAAGGTGTGTGAGGAAAGGTGAGTGACAGAGGGGCTCCAAGGTGACAATCCAAACATGCAACGCTGAGGGAGCAGCACTCCAGAAGGATTGTTTCCATTTTGGCCTCCTCAGCCCAAACCTCCCAGGACACATCAGACCCCGCTGGACACACCAGCAGCTCCCACTCTATTCCAGCACAGACTCACTTGGTTTCTGGGCTCCTTCCCCATGTGCTTCTTGACGATATCAGAAGCTTTTTCAAACTCCTTGTTTCTGATACAAACGACAATGGCCTGCAGAGGAAAAACAAGGTCAGACTGAAGCAGGGCACAGGGAACAGCTCAGCTTCCACACACAGCTCCGCCCTCACTGCAGGCAACGAGGGAATCCCGCACGTGAGGCAGCTCCCGCCATCACCCACACGAGGCAAAAGCTGCACAGCACATTTACTGAGAAAGAAAAACATCTTACAGCTTCCTTCACCATTTTCTGCACGGCCTCCATGGTCCTGTCCGCCACAGAGAACTCCTCACGGATGAAGTCCAGCACGAGCATGGCCGACTCCAGTGGGGTCAGCTCTGACTCCTTGTCAAAGGTGCAATCTATAAGAATTGGCATCCATACGTTTGGGGGGGGGTCACGGCGCTTCCCTGCAGAGAGCTGGTTATTCACCTGCACGGGTGGCAGCATCCACCCACACCGGTGTGCCACAGGCCCACAGCCACCCACAGCCACTGCCAGGTGTCTGCACTGCAACTCCTGCCCCCAGCAGCCACGGGAAACGCAGGGAGCAGCACTCGAGAACTCCCCAGGTGCCCAGCCCTGACGCGGGGGAGCGTTTTGGAAGCCTTGAGGCTAAGCAGGAGTCAGCAGGCCGATGTGTTTGCCAAGCACGCCAGCCTCGGAGCAGCACGGATGCTGCTCTTGGCCCCCCAGCGAGACAGGGACGAAGAGCGACCCCTCACCCGCAGGAGCCCCGCACAGCCCCGGCCCAGAGCCCCGCTCCGTGCAGGGACACAGCTCCGGGAGCTGCAGGGACACGGACACAGGACAGGAGGAGGAGGAGCGGGCCGCAAGCAGCCCCGGGGCCCCCAGAGCTCGCAGGGAAGGCCGGGCACCTACCGAGGTTCTCGCCCTCCTCCACCCGCGACAGCAGCTGCATTATGCGGAGCATCTGGGCCATCTCCGGCTCCCTGTCCAGGGGCCGCACGAGCAGCGCTGTGGGACAAACGGCCGGTCAGGGGCGCAGCCCGGTCCGGGCGCCCCGTGCCCCCCCAACCCCGTCGCGCCCCGGCCCGGCCCGCGCACCCTGCATGATGTCGCGGAACTGGCGGAAATCGCGGTTGCGCCCGGAGCGATAGGCCTCTATGGCCCGGTGGAAGTAGAACTGCAGGACCCAGCCGTTCATGGTCTTCTCAGGCAGCGCCGCCATCCCGGCCCAGTCAGGATCGGGGTCGGGGTCCCGGTCCTGGTCCCGCCGCGCCGTCCGCCGCGTCGCCATCCCGCCAGGCCGCAGCGCGCCGGAAGTGACGACACCAACGCTGCACAGTGGGCCCCTGGGCGCGCGGCCTTATCTAGCGGGCTCCTCGCCTACAGCTCCCGGCGTACGCCGTGCCAACCCCTCCGCGCCTACAGCTCCCGGTGTGCATCGCACTAACCCTGCCGCGCCTACAGCTCCCGGTGTGCATCGCACTAACCCTGCCGCGCCTACAGCTCCCGGTGTGCACCGCGCCAAACCCGCCGGTAAGGGTTGGTCGCCCTCTGGCGGACGGGAGGGGAGTTGCCGGGCCCCGGCGGGAGGCGGCAGCGGGAAACGGCGCAGGCAGGGGCACAGCCGGGTCCGGGGGCTCGGGATCAGCTCGGTGCCCGTCCGACAGCACCGACAGCAGGGAAACGCCCGTCTGTAAGTGCTGAGACCCCTGAGCGAGTATGCCACCTGAGCAGGCCTAGGTGCGTTAAGCTCATGTCACCCGAAGCTGGCGGTGCCACCCTGCCAGCGCAGGCACAGGTGTTTGCCTTTTTTCTGGTCTTCCTAACAGCCCCCTCTCTCCTGTGCTCTGTGCTCCAGCCACCTGGCAATCCCCCTCACCTGGAACAGCAAACCAGGTCCCCTGGGCAGGATTTTGGGGCACAGATTGTCCCGCAGTCACTCAGACTTGGGGTGATGAATTAGAAGTCCTGTCTTCCCAGTGATCCCGCTGAGCAATTCCCAAGCAGAACTGGTGCCTGGAGGCAAAGGCACTGGCAAGCAGATCCTCGGGATCACGGCGTGGTTCTCTGCCACTCCGGGGTGTCCTGCTCGGACACGTGTCTCCTGGGCCCAGGGGACATTCCTAACTCTGTCCTGGAGGCTGTCTCACCTGAGATGGAAAAGCACGTGAAAATTCCTCTGGCATGAGGTGATCTGGGATCCTCCCTTCCCTCTGCCCCAGGCCAGCGCAGGAGGAAACACGCATGGGAAAAATCCATGTGTCAGATGGAAAACAGAAAAACTGGGAGGAATTTTTATTGGCAGACAAAGGAAGATACAAATAATCTGTGTGAGGCAGAAGAGCCACCTGGGGCAGGGGGACTGCCCTGGGGAGCAGGGTGGGAGCACAGCCACGCTTGGAATGCCATGGAGGATGGAATACTGACAGCTGCTTCCTGGGCTGAGGGGAGTGCCACGCTCTGGGTCAAACCCTTTTCCACGAGGAATATTCATGGACAAAGTGGTTTTGCTCTTTCTCTGTCACAAGATGCAGCAGGGTGCCAGGGTGGGACCCTGGAATTTCAGCTCAACCCCAGTGACAGCTGAGACCAGTCCTGCTCACAGCCCTTCAGACACTGCCTTTGTCTCCTGGCCAGAAAATTCCCTGGTTTTCAGGGAGCTTGGTAACTTCTGCCCCTGTGATCCACACAGCTCTGAGCAGATGTGCCAGCCACTTCAGCAGATCCTGTTGGCCCTGCACAAGTTTTAGGAGTTTGAGTAATTTCAATCATTTTTGCACAAAGGTCAGGATAGAGAGTCCCGAAGTCTTCTCCCAAGGAAAGCAAAGCAAGATTCCTCTCTGAGACACCAGGACAAAGTCCCTTGAGAGCCACCTGCCTTCTCCAAGCCAGGTTTCACTTGGGAAGGCTCCCCATGCCTCCTGTTCTGCCTCCTGTCTGTGTCCCTCTGGGCTGCCATCTCCTCCTCCAATGCCCCCAGGTGAAGCTCACCCCTTCGGATGTTCAGGAGATCACCTCCCATCCTATCAGACAGATTTGCCTCCCGTGAGATCCACAAGGTCTCTGCAGTTCCTGGGAGGGTTTAGACAGGGTAGTGACGTAACAGATGTCACAAGAGACAGCAGAGCTGGAGAAGGTGACAATTCCTGATGTGCTCCTGGAGCTGGGGAGGGCACAGCACTGGCTTCCCTCCTGCACCACTTCAGGGTCTGCCTTAGCCAACAGCATGTTAACAGCACCCAGAGCTGGAAAATAAGCCTGGAACGGTGAATTCCAGAGTAAATACAAAAATAAACCCACTGGTTTGCTCCCTGAATCGTCTCCAATAAACGAAGAGGAAGCAGGGATGGTGGAAGCAGGACCAGGAATGCCAGTGGCCTCACTGTCCAGTTTCACTGAGTCCTCCTGCAGTGTCATTATCAATTTTTCAGGAAAAGTTTGGAGTTCCACATGCCAAACAAAACACTGGGCAGGAAGGCACAAATTGCAGCCGTGCTTGTGCATTGGAGCCTCCCCTCACTGATTTATGGCTTTTGATGAAGTGATTACAGATGAAAGAAAATATTCCAGGGAACAGGATCTGCATGTTGCCGTGGTCTCGTGCCTGTCACATCCTTCTGGAGGAGTTAGAGCAGGAAACAGAACAGGAAAAGCACCAGGGTCCTGGTCACCAGGCTCTGCTCTCGCTGTGCTGGAGCACCAGACAGGACAAGAGCTCCCAGAGCAGCTGTGCCTGCCCTGGGTCCCTGGCAGTGCCCAAGGCCAGGTTGGACATTGGGGCTGGAGCAGCCTGGGACAGTGGGAGGTGTCCCTGCCATGGCAGGGGGTGACACTGCCATGGGGGGAGCTCTAAGGTCCCTTCCAAGACCGTTCTGGCCTTAGAAAGGCAGTGGAGAGCCACAGAAAACCGGGGAGCAATGGAACAGGGGACAAGGCAAATGTGGAGGAGGGTCATGAGATTTCTTTGAAAATCCACAGAGAAACCCTCCAGGCGTGAGAGATTCAGGGAAGGAAGCACAAAGGCACTTTTTAAGAAGTCCATCAAGTAGATTAGAGAAGCTCTGAACCAATCTGAGCAAAGATAACTCATCCCATTGGGATGGGGTTAGATCTAGAAGGAAAGGGAAGGATCTAGAAGGAAAGACATTGGTTTAGAAAGGTGCCAAGAGCTGGGCTGCCTGGGCACAACGAGGAGCTGGAAACACTTCCGTGTGGGAGGATCCTGGGTTACACAGAGAACCAGGGAAACAGCCCTGATGGCTGGGAAAAGGTAGACAGAAAGGATCAAAAGAAGCAGCAGCTCAATATTTAGTATTTAATATTGACTAGGCAACTGTGGAGAGGTTTCAGAACAGGCTGAGCCTTTTACATGCCAATAGCTGGGTAGGTGAGTGTATGGACTTATCCAAATAGAGAACTTCACCTGAGCTCCCTTTAGGATCCAGAGGGATTTGGGACCTGCCCAGCCGTGAGCCCGCTGGGCTCTCCCTGCACACACCTTTAACCTTTAGCCAGTGCTGGTCACAGCTTAGCACTGACAGCACGGCGTTTCTGCCTCCTCAGCACTTGTTAAACAAACATGCACTGCCCAGCCTTGTGCCTGTGCCGCAAGTGCAAGGAAATAAATTCCACAAATGCCAGTTCATAAAGGGAAACCAGCGGGTTCATGAGTTACTCGGGTCCCTGAGCTTCTGAACAGCCCCTGACCCTGACCTTGCTCAACGTGGCTGGAGGGAGGAGAGAATTACCCAGCGTTTCTGTCAGGCCCGAGTGTGAACTTCGCTTTGGAACCTGGGGAAAGTCAGGACCCGGGGATGTGCTGCACCGCCACCGGCTCGCTTCCAGGGGCTGTGGGATCACACCTACTTTATATACATGCAGGGAGAACTAAAAGGGACAGTGGAAAAGCTGAGGGCGGGTTACTGACGGGCACCGTGCTCTCCGGTAGCACGGGGGTAGCAGGGCGGCTCAGAGCCTGTACTTGGGGAATGGGGGC